>JAXBVF010000169.1:0-2500 GCA_036418095.1 Xiphophorus birchmanni
CAGACGACCTGATTCTGGGTCAGGGTTTCGTACGTGGCAGAGCAGCTCCCTCGCTGCGATCCATTGAGAGTCAGCCCTCGATCCAACCTTTTGTCGGCCGACCTCCGGGGCCTCCCTCCCTCCCTCCTCTGCCGGAACTATGCCCTACCAGGGGCACGAGACGCGTTTCGGATCACAGACTAAGTCCCGGTGCGGAGAGGGGGGGGCCGGTCGGCCCGCGCGGAACGGCCGGCCAGGGCTCCCCTATCACGGGGAGACCCGAGCCTCCCTCTCCCCTTGGAGCTGCTTCTCTTTGCCCTACCAGGGGCACGAGACGCGTTTCGGATCACAGACCAAGTCCCGGTGCGGAGAGGGGGGGGCTGGTCGGCCCGCGCGGAACGGCCGGCCAGGGCTCCCCTGTCACGGGGAGACCCGAGCCTCCCTCTCCCCTTGGAGCTGCTTCTCTTTGCCCTACCAGGGGCACGAGACGCGTTTCGGATCGCAGACCAAGTCCCGGTGCGGAGGGGGGGGGGGCTGGTCGGCCCGCGCGGAACGGCCGGCCAGGGCTCCCCTGTCACGGGGAGACCCGAGCCTCCCTCTCCCTTTGGAGCTGCTTCTCTTTGCCCTACCAGGGGCACGAGCCTCCGGGCCGTGCGTGCTGGTGGGTCTAGTCCGTGTGGGGGTGCTTAAGTGCGGGGTACAGAGGTTCGAAGGGTGCCCTGGCAGTCCCGGTTCTCCGCGAAGGCTCGTTCCTCCGCTCGGCTGCCGAGTACGTGCGCGCCCGGTGGGCTCCGCGGTCCTCCAGCCCCCGCCCCCACTCAGAGGCGTGGAGGCCAGACCCACCAGGGCAAGGACAGCCCGCAGAGGCCGGCCAGGGTCCTCCTGTCCCCCGGGCGGGAGAGCCCTGGCCTCCTTAGCCCACACCCCATTGCCTTACCAGGGGCACGGGCCTCCGGGCCGTGCGTGCTGGTGGGTGAGGTGGAGGAGTGCTTAAGTGTAGGGTGCCCGGGTCATGAGGGTGCGTGAGGTTGTGCGCTTGTCCAGTGTGGTGGTGGAGTGGTGGCCGGCTTTCGTGGCTGGATTTCAGGCTGTGATGCAAGGGTAGGGCCCTCCAGACCCCCAGGGGTTGTTCCAAGTGTGGTTGTACGTAGGGTTGGGGTGCAGGGGTCAACAGCAGGTGTCAGAGCCTGCTTCCAGGGCTCGGTTTCAGGCTACTTCAGGTATGAGCTCAGGGCCCTCCAGGCCTGGAGGAGTGCAGGAGTCAACAGCAGGTGTCAGAGCCTGCTTCCAGGGCTCGGTTTCAGGCTACTTCAGGTATGAGCTCAGGGCCCTCCAGGCCTGGAGGAGTGCAGGAGTCAACGGCAGCTGTCGCAGCCGGCTTTCGTGGCTCCATTTCAGGCTATAGCATAAGCTCAGGGCCCTCCAGACCTCCAGGAGAGGTTCCAAGTGTGGTTGTAATAGGGTTAGTGCAGGGTCCGCAAAGGTGGTTTCCCCAGTTCATAGACGTCTGAAACCAGGATCAATAAGCCCAGAATGATGCCCTGACCACGCCTGTGTCACTCCCGTCTTCCTGGGATAAAGTTGAATTTTCGGACTTCCAGGGCAGGGCACCTGCGCAGGCTCCTGTGTCCGCAGCGGCTCACTGTCGTCGGCCTCGGGCCCCGGAGGCCCCGGTGATTTTCGACCTCCATAAAACTTTTTAAAAATGCATTCCTCCGGGGAAAGCCATATATTGCCGGAAGGGCCAGAGTCTGGAGAGTAGCCTGGTGTGGTTGTTTGGCTTCTGGGACGCCCGCAGGAGGAATTAAAAATCGAAAACCCTAATTGGTCAAAGGGTTCGGAAATGCACTTTCCCGGGGACCAGGAGGTTCGAGACCAGGATCAATAAGCCCAGAATAATGCCCTGATCACGCCTGTATCACTCCCGTCTTCCTGGGATAAAGGGCCCTTTAAACCCGTCCTGACTGATCGTCCTCTGTCCCTCCAGCTGCCGACATCGGTGTGGGCATCAGCGGTCAGGAGGGGATGCAGGCCGTCATGTCCAGCGACTACGCCTTCGCCCAGTTCCGTTACCTGCAGCGCCTCCTGCTGGTGCACGGCCGCTGGTCCTACATCAGGATGTGCAAGTTTCTCCGTTTCTTCTTCTTCAGAGCCCGCAGGAGGAATTAAAAATCGAAAACCCTAATTGGTCAAAGGGTTCGGAAATGCACTTTCCCGGGGACCAGGAGGTTCGAGACCAGGATCAATAAGCCCGGAATAATGCCCTGATCACGCCTGTATCACTCCCGTCTTCCTGGGATAAAGTTGAATTTTCGGACTTCCAGAGACCCTACGTGAAGCAGGTGGTGTATCCGCAGCCGCTCACTGTCGTCGGCCTCGGGCTCCGGAGGCCCCGGTGATTTTCGACCTCCATAAAACTTTTTAAAAATGCATTCCTCCGGGGAAAGCCATATATTGCCGGAAAGGCCAGGGTCTGGAGAACCCTCTGGTGTGGTTGTTTGGCTTCTGGGACGCCCGCAGG
>JAXBVF010000169.1:25000-26030 GCA_036418095.1 Xiphophorus birchmanni
ATTAAAAATCGAAAACCCTAATTGGTCAAAGGGTTCGGAAATGCACTTTCCGGGGACCAGGAGGTTCGAGACCAGGATCATAAGCCCAGAATAATGCCCTGATCACGCCTGTATCACTCCCGTCTTCCTGGGATAAAGTTGAATTTTCGGACTTCAGAGACCCTACATGAAGCAGGTGGTGTATCCGCAGCCGCTCACTGTCGTCGGCCTCGGGCTCCGGAGGCCCCGGTGATTTTCGACCTCCATAAAACTTTTAAAAATGCATTCCTCCGGGGAAAGCCATATATTGCCGGAAAGGCCAGGGTCTGGAGAACCCTCTGGTGTGGTTGTTTGGCTTCTGGGACGCCCGCAGGAGGAATTAAAAATCGAAAACCCTAATGGTCAAAGGGTTCGGAAATGCACTTTCCCGGGGACCAGGAGGTTCGAGACCAGGATCAATAAGCCCAGAATAATGCCCTGATCACGCCTGTATCACTCCCGTCTTCCTGGGATAAAGTTGAATTTTCGGACTTCCAGAGACCCTACATGAAGCAGGTGGTGTATCCGCAGCCGCTCACTGTCGTCGGCCTCAGGCTCCGGAGGCCCCGGTGATTTCGACCTCCATAAAACTTTTTAAAAATGCATTTCTCCGGGGAAAGCCATATATTGCCGGAAAGGCCAGGGTCTGGAGAACCCTCTGGTGTTGTTGTTGGCTTCTGGGACGCCCGCAGGAGGAATTAAAAATCGAAAACCCTAATTGGTCAAAGGGTTCGGAAATGCACTTTCCCGGGGACCAGGAGGTTCGAGACCAGGATCAATAAGCCCAGAATAATGCCCTGATCACGCCTGTATCACTCCCGTCTTCCTGGGATAAAGTTGAATTTTCGGACTTCCAGAGACCCTACATGAAGCAGGTGGTGTATCCGCAGCAGCTCACTGTCCTGGGACTCGGGGCTTATAGCTGCCTTACCAGAGGCACAGAGCCGAAAAAATTTCTAAGTGCGGACCTCCAAAGCATTGCCCGCCATGGCTTGACGGATAGATAGGATTT
>JAXBVF010000170.1:0-25682 GCA_036418095.1 Xiphophorus birchmanni
TAGTGCTGAAAATTCACATATTGTCACTTTTTCACTTCTCTCACCGAGAAAACGCTTTTTTGGTCTCTAACATTCAAATGTCATGAAACTCAAAATTTAGACTTGGTTCCAGCTTCAAACCACCAGAACTACTGCATCTCAGCATTTCTATGCTGTTCCAAAGCTAATAATACTGAAAATTGAGTGTAGTGCTGAAAATTCACATATTGTCACTTTTTCGCTTCTCTCGCCGAGAAAACGCTTTTTTGGTCTCTAACATTCAAATCGCATGAAACTCAAAATTTAGACTTGGTTCCAGCTTCAAACGACCAGAACTACTGCATCTTAGCATTTCTATGCTGTTCCAAAGCTAATAATACTGAAAATTGAGTGTAGTGCTGAAAATTCACATATTGTCACTTTTTCACTTCTCTCGCCGAGAAAAAGCTTTTTTGGTCTCTAACATTCAAAATTCATGAAACTCAAAATATAGACTTGGTTCCAGCTTCAAACCACCAGAACTACTGCACCTCAGCATTTCTATGCTGTTCCAAAGCTAATAAGGCAGAAATTTGAGTGTAGTGCTGAAAATTCACATATTGTCACTTTTTCACTTCTCTCGCCGAGAAAAAGCTTTTTTGGTCTCTAACATTGAAAACTCATGAAACTCAAAATGTAGACTTGGTTCCAGCTTCAAACCACCAGAACTACTGCATCTCAGCATTTCTATGCTGTTCCAAAGCTAATAAGGGAGAAATTTGATTGTGGTGCTGAAAATTCACATATTGTCACTTTTTCGCTTCTCTCGCCGAGAAAACGCTTTTTTGGTCTCTAACATTCAAAACTCATGAAACTCAAAATTTAGACTTGGTTCCAGCTTCAAACCACCACAACTACTGCATCTCAGCATTTCCATGCTGTTCCAAAGCTAATAAGGCAGACATTTGATTGTGGTGCTGAAAATTCACATATTGTCACTTTTTCGCTCCTCTCGCCGAGAAAACGCTTTTTTGGTCTCTAACATTCAAAACTCATGAAACTCAAATTTAGACTTGGTTCCAGCTTCAAACCACCAGAACTACTGCATCTCAGCATTTCTATGCTGTTCCAAAGCTAACAAGGCAGAAATTTGATGGTGGTGCTGAAAATTCACATATTGTCACTTTTTCACGTCTCTCGCCGAAAAAACGCTTTTTTGGTCTCTAACATTCAAATCGCATGAAACTCAAAATTGAGACTTGGTTCCAGCTTCAAACCACCAGAACTACTGCATCTCAGCATTTCCATACTGTTCCAAAGCTAATAAGGCTGAAGATTGAACGCATTGCTGAATTTTCACATATTGTAAATTTTTCACTTCTCTCGCCGAGAAAAAGCTTTTTTGGTCTCTAACATTCAAAACTCATGAAAATCAAAATTGAGACTTGGTTCCAGCTTCAAACCACCAGAACTACTGCATCTTAGCATTTCTATGCTGTTCCAAAGCTAATAATACTGAAAATTGAGTGTAGTGCTGAAAATTCACATATTGTCAAATTTTCACTTCTCTCGCCGAGAAAACGCTTTTTTGGTCTCTAACATTCAAAATTCATGAAACTCAAAATATAGACTTGGTTCCAGCTTCAAACCACCACAACTACTGCATCTCAGCATTTCTATGCTGTTCCAAAGCTAATAAGGCAGAAATTTGAGTGTAGTGCTGAAAATTCACATATTGTCACTTTTTCACTTCTCTCGCCGAGAAAACGCTTTTTTGGTCTCTAACATTCAAATGTCATGAAACTCAAAATTTAGACTTGGTTCCAGCTTCAAACCACCAGAACTACTGCATCTCAGCATTTCTATGCTGTTCCAAAGCTAATAATACTGAAAATTGAGTGTAGTGCTGAAAATTCACATATTGTCACTTTTTCGCTTCTCTCGCCGAGAAAACGCTTTTTTGGTCTCTAACATTCAAATCGCATGAAACTCAAAATTTAGACTTGGTTCCAGCTTCAAACGACCAGAACTACTGCATCTTAGCATTTCTATGCTGTTCCAAAGCTAATAATACTGAAAATTGAGTGTAGTGCTGAAAATTCACATATTGTCACTTTTTCACTTCTCTCGCCGAGAAAAAGCTTTTTTGGTCTCTAACATTGAAAACTCATGAAACTCAAAATGTAGACTTGGTTCCAGCTTCAAACCACCAGAACTACTGCATCTCAGCATTTCTATGCTGTTCCAAAGCTAATAAGGGAGAAATTTGATTGTGGTGCTGAAAATTCACATATTGTCACTTTTTCGCTTCTCTCGCCGAGAAAACGCTTTTTTGGTCTCTAACATTCAAAACTCATGAAACTCAAAATTTAGACTTGGTTCCAGCTTCAAACCACCAGAACTACTGCATCTCAGCATTTCTATGCTGTTCCAAAGCTAATAAGGCAGAAATTTGATGGTGGTGCTGAAAATTCACATATTGTCACTTTTTCACTTCTCTCGCCGAGAAAACGCTTTTTTGGTCTCTAACATTCAAATGTCATGAAACTCAAAATTTAGACTTGGTTCCAGCTTCAAACAACCAGAACTACTGCATCTCAGCATTTCCATACTGTTCCAAAGCTAATAAGGCTGAAGATTGAACGCATTGCTGAAAATTCACATATTGTAACTTTTTCACTTCTCTCGCCGAGAAAAAGCTTTTTTGGTCTCTAACATTCTAAACTCATGAAACTCAAAATTGAGACTTGGTTCCAGCTTCAAACCACCAGAACTACTGCATCTCAGCATTTCTATGCTGTTCCAAAGCTAATAAGGCAGAAATTTGAATGTAGTGCTGAAAATTCACATATTGTCACTTTTTCACTTCTTTCGCCGAGAAAAAGCTTTTTTGGTCTCTAACATTGAAAACTCATGAAACTCAAAATGTAGACTTGGTTCCAGCTTCAAACCACCAGAACTACTGCATCTCAGCATTTCCATGCTGTTCCAAAGCTAATAAGGGAGAAATTTGATTGTGGTGCTGAAAATCCACATATTGTCACTTTTTCGCTTCTCTCGCCGAGAAAACGCTTTTTTGGTCTCTAACATTCAAAATTCATGAAACTCAAAATATAGACTTGGTTCCAGCTTCAAACCACCACAACTACTGCATCTCAGCATTTCCATGCTGTTCCAAAGCTAATAAGGGAGAAATTTGATTGTGGTGCTGAAAATTCACATATTGTCACTTTTTCGCTTCTCTCGCCGAGAAAACGCTTTTTTGGTCTCTAACATTCAAAACTCATGAAACTCAAAATTGAGACTTGGTTCCAGCTTCAAACCACCAGAACTACTGCATCTCAGCATTTCTATGCTGTTCCAATGCTAATAATACTGAAAATTGAGTGTAGTGCTGAAAATTCACATATTGTCACTTTTTCGCTTCTCTCGCCGAGAAAACGCTTTTTTGGTCTCTAACATTCAAATCGCATGAAACTCAAAATTTAGACTTGGTTCCAGCTTCAAACGACCAGAACTACTGCATCTTAGCATTTCTATGCTGTTCCAAAGCTAATAATACTGAAAATTGAGTGTAGTGCTGAAAATTCACATATTGTCACTTTTTCACTTCTCTCGCCGAGAAAAAGCTTTTTTGGTCTCTAACATTCAAAATTCATGAAACTCAAAATATAGACTTGGTTCCAGCTTCAAACCACCAGAACTACTGCACCTCAGCATTTCTATGCTGTTTCAAAGCTAATAAGGCAGAAATTTGAGTGTAGTGCTGAAAATTCACATATTGTCACTTTTTCACTTCTCTCGCCGAGAAAAAGCTTTTTTGGTCTCTAACATTGAAAACTCATGAAACTCAAAATGTAGACTTGGTTCCAGCTTCAAACCACCAGAACTACTGCATCTCAGCATTTCTATGCTGTTCCAAAGCTAATAAGGGAGAAATTTGATTGTGGTGCTGAAAATTCACATATTGTCACTTTTTCGCTTCTCTCGCCGAGAAAACGCTTTTTTGGTCTCTAACATTCAAAACTCATGAAACTCAAAATTTAGACTTGGTTCCAGCTTCAAACCACCAGAACTACTGCATCTCAGCATTTCTATGCTGTTCCAAAGCTAATAAGGCAGAAATTTGATGGTGGTGCTGAAAATTCACATATTGTCACTTTTTCACTTCTCTCGCCGAGAAAACGCTTTTTTGGTCTCTAACATTCAAATGTCATGAAACTCAAAATTTAGACTTGGTTCCAGCTTCAAACAACCAGAACTACTGCATCTCAGCATTTCCATACTGTTCCAAAGCTAATAAGGCTGAAGATTGAATGCATGGCTGAAAATTCACATATTGTAACTTTTTCACTTCTCTCGCCGAGAAAAAGCTTTTTTGGTCTCTAACATTCTAAACTCATGAAACTCAAAATTGAGACTTGGTTCCAGCTTCAAACCACCAGAACTACTGCATCTCAGCATTTCTATGCTGTTCCAAAGCTAATAAGGCAGAAATTTGAGTGTAGTGCTGAAAATTCACATATTGTCACTTTTTCACTTCTCTCGCCGAGAAAAAGCTTTTTTGGTCTCTAACATTCTAAACTCATGAAACTCAAAATTGAGACTTGGTTCCAGCTTCAAACCACCAGAACTACTGCATCTCAGCATTTCTATGCTGTTCCAAAGCTAATAAGGCAGAAATTTGAGTGTAGTGCTTAAAATTCACATATTGTCACTTTTTCACTTCTCTCGCCGAGAAAAAGCTTTTTTGGTCTCTAACATTGAAAACTCATGAAACTCAAAATGTAGACTTGGTTCCAGCTTCAAACCACCAGAACTACTGCATCTCAGCATTTCTATGCTGTTCCAAAGCTAATAAGGGAGAAATTTGATTGTGGTGCTGAAAATTCACATATTGTCACTTTTTCGCTTCTCTCGCCGAGAAAACGCTTTTTTGGTCTCTAACATTCAAAACTCATGAAACTCAAAATTTAGACTTGGTTCCAGCTTCAAACCACCAGAACTACTGCATCTCAGCATTTCTATGCTGTTCCAAAGCTAATAAGGCAGAAATTTGATTGTGGTGCTGAAAATTCACATATTGTCACTTTTTCGCTTCTCTCGCCGAGAAAACGCTTTTTTGGTCTCTAACATTCAAATGTCATGAAACTCAAAATTTAGACTTGGTTCCAGCTTCAAACAACCAGAACTACTGCATCTCAGCATTTCCATACTGTTCCAAAGCTAATAAGGCTGAAGATTGAACGCATTGCTGAAAATTCACATATTGTAACTTTTTCACTTCTCTCGCCGAGAAAAAGCTTTTTTGGTCTCTAACATTCTAAACTCATGAAACTCAAAATTGAGACTTGGTTTCAGCTTCAAACCACCAGAACTACTGCATCTCAGCATTTCTATGCTGTTCCAAAGCTAATAAGGCAGAAATTTGAGTGTAGTGCTGAAAATTCACATATTGTCACTTTTTCACTTCTTTCGCCGAGAAAAAGCTTTTTTGGTCTCTAACATTGAAAACTCATGAAACTCAAAATGTAGACTTGGTTCCAGCTTCAAACCACCAGAACTACTGCATCTCAGCATTTCCATGCTGTTCCAAAGCTAATAAGGGAGAAATTTGATTGTGGTGCTGAAAATCCACATATTGTCACTTTTTCGCTTCTCTCACCGAGAAAACGCTTTTTTGGTCTCTAACATTGAAAACTCATGAAACTCAAAATTGAGACTTGGTTCCAGCTTCAAACCACCAGAACTACTGCATCTCAGCATTTCTATGCTGTTCCAAAGCTAATAATACTGAAAATTGAGTGTAGTGCTGAAAATTCACATATTGTCACTTTTTCGCTTCTCTCGCCGAGAAAACGCTTTTTTGGTCTCTAACATTCAAAACTCATGAAACTCAAAATTGAGACTTGGTTCCAGCTTCAAACCACCAGAACTACTGTATCTCAGCATTTCTACGCTGTTCCAAAGCTAATAAGGCAGAAATTTGAGTGTAGTGCTGAAAATTCACATATTGTCACTTTTTCACTTCTTTCGCCGAGAAAAAGCTTTTTTGGTCTCTAACATTGAAAACTCATGAAACTCAAAATGTAGACTTGGTTCCAGCTTCAAACCACCAGAACTACTGCATCTCAGCATTTCCATGCTGTTCCAAAGCTAATAAGGGAGAAATTTTATTGTGGTGCTGAAAATCCACATATTGTCACTTTTTCGCTTCTCTCGCCGAGAAAACGCTTTTTTGGTCTCTAACATTCAAATCGCATGAAACTCAAAATTTAGACTTGGTTCCAGCTTCAAACAACCAGAACTACTGCATCTTAGCATTTCTATGCTGTTCCAAAGCTAATAATACTGTAAATTGAGTGTAGTGCTGAAAATTCACATATTGTCACTTTTTCACTTCTCTCGCCGAGAAAAAGCTTTTTTGGTCTCTAACATTCAAAATTCATGAAACTCAAAATATAGACTTGGTTCCAGCTTCAAACCACCAGAACTACTGCATCTCATCATTTCTATGCTGTTCCAAAGCTAATAAGGCAGAAATTTGAGTGTAGTGCTGAAAATTCACATATTGTCACTTTTTCACTTCTCTCGCCGAGAAAAAGCTTTTTTGGTCTCTAACATTGAAAACTCATGAAACTCAAAATGTAGACTTGGTTCCAGCTTCAAACCACCAGAACTACTGCATCTCAGCATTTCTATGCTGTTCCAAAGCTAATAAGGGAGAAATTTGATTGTGGTGCTGAAAATTCACATATTGTCACTTTTTCACTTCTCTCGCCGAGAAAAAGCTTTTTTGGTCTCTAACATTCAAAATTCATGAAACTCAAAATATAGACTTGGTTCCAGCTTCAAACCACCACAACTACTGCATCTCAGCATTTCCATGCTGTTCCAAAGCTAATAACGCAGACATTTGATTGTGGTGCTGAAAATTCACATATTGTCACTTTTTCGCTCCTCTCGCCGAGAAAACGCTTTTTTGGTCTCTAACATTCAAAACTGATGAAACTCAAAATTTAGACTTGGTTCCAGCTTCAAACCACCAGAACTACTGCATCTCAGCATTTCTATTCTGTTCCAAAGCTAATAAGGCAGAAATTTGATGGTGGTGCTGAAAATTCACATATTGTCACTTTTTCACGTCTCTCGCCGAAAAAACGCTTTTTTGGTCTCTAACATTCAAATCGCATGAAACTCAAAATTGAGACTTGGTTCCAGCTTCAAACCACCAGAACTACTGCATCTCAGCATTTCCATACTGTTCCAAAGCTAATAAGGCTGAAGATTGAACGCATTGCTGAATTTTCACATATTGTAAATTTTTCACTTCTCTCGCCGAGAAAAAGCTTTTTTGGTCTCTAACATTCAAAACTCATGAAAATCAAAATTGAGACTTGGTTCCAGCTTCAAACCACCAGAACTACTGCATCTCAGCATTTCCATACTGTTCCAAAGCTAATAAGGCTGAAGATTGAACGCATTGCTGAATTTTCACATATTGTAAATTTTTCACTTCTCTCGCCGAGAAAAAGCTTTTTTGGTGTCTAACATTCAAAACTCATGAAAATCAAAATTGAGACTTGGTTCCAGCTTCAAACCACCAGAACTACTGCGTCTCAGCATTTCTATGCTGTTCCAAAGCTAATAAGGCAGACATTTGATTGTGGTGCTGAAAATTCACATATTGTCACTTTTTCGCTTCTCTCGCCGAGAAAACGCTTTTTTGGTCTCTAACATTCAAATGTCATGAAACTCAAAATTTAGACTTGGTTCCAGCTTCAAACAACCAGAACTACTGCATCTCAGCATTTCCATACTGTTCCAAAGCTAATAAGGCTGAAGATTGAACGCATTGCTGAAAATTCACATATTGTAACTTTTTAACTTCTCTCGCCGAGAAAAAGGTTTTTTGGTCTCTAACATTCTAAACTCATGAAACTCAAAATTGAGACTTGGTTCCAGCTTCAAACCACCAGAACTACTGTATCTCAGCATTTCTACGCTGTTCCAAAGCTAATAAGGCAGAAATTTGAGTGTAGTGCTGAAAATTCACATATTGTCACTTTTTCACTTCTTTCGCCGAGAAAAAGCTTTTTTGGTCTCTAACATTGAAAAGTCATGAAACTCAAAATGTAGACTTGGTTCCAGCTTCAAACCACCAGAACTACTGCATCTCAGCATTTCCATGCTGTTCCAAAGCTAATAAGGGAGAAATTTGATTGTGGTGCTGAAAATCCACATATTGTCACTTTTTCGCTTCTCTCGCCGAGAAAACGCTTTTTTGGTCTCTAACATTCAAAATTCATGAAACTCAAAATATAGACTTGGTTCCAGCTTCAAACCACCACAAGTACTGCATCTCAGCATTTCTATGCTGTCCCAAAGCTAATAAGGCAGAAATTTGAGTGTAGTGCTGAAAATTCACATATTGTCACTTTTTCACTTCTCTCGCCGAGAAAACACATTTTTTTGTTCTCTAACATTCAAATGTCATGAAACTCAAAATTTAGACTTGGTTCCAGCTTCAAACCACCAGAACTACTGCATCTCAGCATTTCTATGCTGTTCCAAAGATATAAGGCAGAAATTTGAGTGTAGTGCTGAAAATTCACATATTGTCACTTTTTCACTTCTCTCGCCGAGAAAAAGCTTTTTTGGTCTCTAACATTGAAAACTCATGAAACTCAAAATGTAGACTTGGTTCCAGCTTCAAACCACCAGAACTACTGCATCTCAGCATTTCCATGCTGTTCCAAAGCTAATAAGGGAGAAATTTGATTGTGGTGCTGAAAATTCACATATTGTCACTTTTTCGCTTCTCTCATAGAGAAAACGCTTTTTTGGTCTCTAACATTCAAAACTCATGAAACTCAAAATTGAGAATTGGTTCCAGCTTCAAACCACCAGAACTACTGCATCTCAGCATTTCTATGCTGTTCCAAAGCTAATAATAATGAAAATTGAGTGTAGTGCTGAAAATTCACATATTGTCACTTTTTCACTTCTCTCGCCGAGAAAACGCTTTTTTGGTCTCTAACATTCAAATCGCATGAAACTCAAAATTTAGACTTGGTTCCAGCTTCAAACCACCAGAACTACTGCATCTTAGCATTTCTATGCTGTTCCAAAGCTAATAATACTGAAAATTGAGTTTAGTGCTGAAAATTCACATATTGTCACTTTTTCACTTCTCTCGCCGAGAAAAAGCTTTTTTGGTCTCTAACATTGAAAACTCATGAAACTCAAAATGTAGACTTGGTTCCAGCTTCAAACCACCAGAACTACTGCATCTCAGCATTTCTATGCTGTTCCAAAGCTAATAAGGGAGAAATTTGATTGTGGTGCTGAAAATTCACATATTGTCACTTTTTCGCTTCTCTCGCCGAGAAAACGCTTTTTTGGTCTCTAACATTCAAAACTCATGAAACTCAAAATTTAGACTTGGTTCCAGCTTCAAACCACCAGAACTACTGCATCTCAGCATTTCTATGCTGTTCCAAAGCTAATAAGGCAGAAATTTGATGGTGGTGCTGAAAATTCACATATTGTCACTTTTTCACTTCTCTCGCCGAGAAAACGCTTTTTTGGTCTCTAACATTCAAAACTCATGAAACTCAAAATGTAGACTTGGTTCCAGCTTCAAACCACCAGAACTACTGCATCTCAGCATTTCTATGCTGTTCCAAAGCTAATAAGGGAGAAATTTGATTGTGGTGCTGAAAATTCACATATTGTCACTTTTTCGCTTCTCTCACCGAGAAAACGCTTTTTTGGTCTCTAACATTCAAAACTCATGAAACTCAAAATTGAGACTTGGTTCCAGCTTCAAACCACCAGAACTACTGCATCTCAGCATTTCTATGCTGTTCCAAAGCTAATAAGGCAGAAATTTGATGGTGGTGCTGAAAATTCACATATTGTCACTTTTTCACTTCTCTCGCCGAGAAAACGCTTTTTTGGTCTTTAACATTCAAAACTCATGAAACTCAAAATTGAGACTTGGTTCCAGCTTCAAAGCACCAGAACTACTGCATCGCAGCATTTCTATGCTGTTCCAAAGCTAATAAGGGAGAAATTTGATTGTGGTGCTGAAAATTCACATATTGTCACTTTTTCGCTTCTCTCACCGAGAAAAAGCTTTTTTGGTCTCTAACATTCAAAACTCATGAAACTCAAAATTGAGACTTGGTTCCAGCTTCAAACCACCAGAACTACTGCATCTCAGCATTTCTATGCTGTTCCAAAGCTAATAATACTGAAAATTGAGTGTAGTGCTGAAAATTCACATATTGTCACTTTTTCACTTCTCTCGCCGAGAAAAAGCTTTTTTGGTCTCTAACATTCAAAATTCATGAAACTCAAAATATAGACTTGGTTCCAGCTTCAAACCACCAGAACTACTGCATCTCAGCATTTCTATGCTGTTCCAAAGCTAATAAGGCAGAAATTTGATGGTGGTGCTGAAAATTCACATATTGTCACATTTTCACTTCTCTCGCCGAGAAAACGCTTTTTTGGTCTCTAACATTCAAAACTCATGAAACTCAAAATTGAGACTTGGTTCCAGCTTCAAACCACCACAACTACTGCATCTCAGCATTTCTATGCTGTTCCAAAGCTAATAAGGCAGAAATTTGAGTGTAGTGCTGAAAATTCACATATTGTCACTTTTTCACTTCTTTCGCCGAGAAAAAGCTTTTTTGGTCTCTAACATTGAAAACTCATGAAACTCAAAATGTAGACTTGGTTCCAGCTTCAAACCACCAGAACTACTGCATCTCAGCATTTCCATGCTGTTCCAAAGCTAATAAGGGAGAAATTTGATTGTGGTGCTGAAAATTCACATATTGTCACTTTTTCGCTTCTCTCACAGAGAAAACGCTTTTTTGGTCTCTAACTACGGTGGCCGACAGGTGCAAATGCGCAGCAAAAGAGAAAACATGCAAACAAAAAAAAAAACACGCGCACAAATTAAATGCGGCAAGCAAAAAGCGAATAAAATGCAGCAAACAAAAAGAGAGACGCAAACAAAAAAGAAAACACCCCCGAATGAAATGCAGCAAACAAAAAGAGAGACGCAAACAAAAAAGAAAACACCCCCGAATGAAATGCAGCAAACAAAGAGAGAGACGCAAACAAAAAAGAAAACACCCCCGAATGAAATGCAGCAAACAAAAAAGAAGACACCCCCGAATGGAATGCAGCAAACAAAAAAGAAGACACCCCCGAATGAAATGCAGCAAACAAAAAGTGTTGAAAACGGAAGTGCTCCAGACCACTAGGGGGAGTCAAAGAAAATCGAGACCGAGCCCAGAACGGTATGACTGACACAAAGTCTATCACGCTACCCATACATTATTCTGTTATTCTATAATATTATAAAAGACGGCGTATCTTTTTATAATATAGATACGTATAAATACTATACGTAAATGTACGTATAGTATTTATAGGTACTAAATATAGTTATATAGTACGTATAACTATATTTCTGAAAAGAAATATAGTTATACGTACCTTTACTTTCTTTCAAATTTCTTTCTCTGAATCTTGCATCTGGTCCCATAGAAATGAATACTATTTTCTTTGACTCCCCCTAGTGGTCTGGAGCACTTCCGTTTTCAACACTTTTTGTTTGCTGCATTTCATTCGGGGGTGTCTTCTTTTTTGTTTGCGTCTCACTTTTTGTTTGCTGCATTTCATTCGGGGGTGTCTTCTTTTTTGTTTGCGTCTCTCTTTTTGTTTGCTGCATTTTATTCGCTTTTTGTTTGCCGCATTTAATTTATGCGCGTGTTTTTTGTTTGTTTGCATGTTTTCTCTTTTGCTGCGCATTTGCACCTGTCGGCCACCGTGTCTAACATTCAAAACTCATGAAACTCAAAATTGAGACTTGGTTCCAGCTTCAAACCACCAGAACTACTGCATCTCAGCATTTCTATGCTGTTCCAAAGCTAATAATACTGAAAATTGAGTGTAGTGCTGAAAATTCACATATTGTCACTTTTTCACTTCTCTCGCCGAGAAAAAGCTTTTTTGGTCTCTAACATTCAAAATTCATGAAACTCAAAATATAGACTTGGTTCCAGCTTCAAACCACCACAACTACTGCATCTCAGCATTTCCATGCTGTTCCAAAGCTAATAAGGCAGAAATTTGATGGTGGCTCTGAAAATTCACATATTGTCACTTTTTCACGTCTCTCGCCGAGAAAACGCTTTTTTGGTCTCTAACATTCAAATCGCATGAAACTCAAAATTGAGACTTGGTTCCAGCTTCAAACCACCAGAACTACTGCATCTCAGCATTTCCATACTGTTCCAAAGCTAATAAGGCTGAAGATTGAACGCATTGCTGAATTTTCACATATTGTAAATTTTTCACTTCTCTCGCCGAGAAAAAGCTTTTTTGGTCTCTAACATTCAAAACTCATGAAACTCAAAATTGAGACTTGGTTCCAGCTTTAAACCACCAGAACTACTGCATCTCAGCATTTCCATGCTGTTCCAAAGCTAATAAGGGAGAAATTTGATTGTGGTGCTGAAAATTCACATATTGTCACTTTTTCGCTTCTCTCACTGAGAAAACGCTTTTTTGGTCTCTAACTACGGTGGCCGACAGGTGCAAATGCACAGCAAAAGAGAAAACATGCAAACAAAAAAAAAAACACGCGCACAAATTAAATGCGGCAAGCAAAAAGCGAATAAAATGCAGCAAACAAAAAGAGAGACGCAAACAAAAAAGAAAACACCCCCGAATGAAATGCAGCAAACAAAAAGAGAGACGCAAACAAAAAAGAAAACACCCCCGAATGAAATGCAGCAAACAAAAAGAGAGACACAAACAAAAAAGAAAACACCCCCGAATGAAATGCAGCAAACAAAAAAGAAGACACCCCTGAATGAAATGCAGCAAACAAAAAAGAAGACACCCCCGAATGAAATGCAGCAAACAAAAAGTGCTGAAAACGGAAGTGCTCCAGACCACTAGGGGGAGTCAAAGAAAATCGAGACCGAGCCCAGAACGGTATGACTGACACAAAGTCTATCACGCTACCCATACATTATTCTGTTATTCTATAATATTATAAAAGACGGCGTATCTTTTTATAATATAGATACGTATAAATACTATACGTAAATGTACGTATAGTATTTATAGGTACTAAATATAGTTATATAGTACATATAACTATATTTCTGAAAAGAAATATAGTTATACGTACCTTTACTTTCTTTCAAATTTCTGTCTCTGAATCTTGCATCTGGTCCCATAGAAATGAATACTATTTTCTTTGACTCCCCCTAGTGGTCTGGAGCACTTCCGTTTTCAACACTTTTTGTTTGCTGCATTTCATTCGGGGGTGTCTTCTTTTTTGTTTGCGTCTCACTTTTTGTTTGCTGCATTTCATTCGGGGGTGTCTTCTTTTTTGTTTGCTGCATTTCATTCGGGGGTGTCTTCTTTTTTGTTTGCGTCTCTCTTTTTGTTTGCTGCATTTCATTCGGGGGTGTCTTCTTTTTTGTTTGCGTCTCACTTTTTGTTTGCTGCATTTCATTCGGGGGTGTCTTCTTTTTTGTTTGCGTCTCTCTTTTTGTTTGCTGCATTTTATTCGCTTTTTGTTTGCCGCATTTAATTTATGCGCGTGTTTTTTGTTTGTTTGCATGTTTTCTCTTTTGCTGCGCATTTGCACCTGTCGGCCACCGTGTCTAACATTCAAAACTCATGAAACTCAAAATTGAGACTTGGTTCCAGCTTCAAACCACCAGAACTACTGCATCTCAGCATTTCTATGCTGTTCCAAAGCTAATAATACTGAAAATTGAGTGTAGTGCTGAAAATTCACATATTGTCACTTTTTCACTTCTCTCGCCGAGAAAAAGCTTTTTTGGTCTCTAACATTCAAAATTCATGAAACTCAAAATTGAGACTTGGTTCCAGCTTCAAACCACCAGAACTACTGCATCTCAGCATTTCCATGCTGTTCCAAAGCTAATACGGCAGACATTTGATTGTGGTGCTGAAAATTCACATATTGTCACTTTTTCGCTTCTCTCGCTGAGAAAACGCCTTTTTGGTCTCTAACATTCAAATCGCATGAAACTCAAAATTTAGACTTGGTTCCAGCTTCAAACAACCAGAACTACTGCATCTTAGCATTTCTATGCTGTTCCAAAGCTAATAATACTGAAAATTTAGTGTAGTGCTGAAAATTCACATATTGTCACTTTTTCACTTCTCTCGCCGAGAAAAAGCTTTTTTGGTGTCTAACAATCAAAATTCATGAAACTCAAAATATAGACTTGGTTCCAGCTTCAAACCACCACAACTACTGCATCTCAGCATTTCTATGCTGTTCCAAAACTAATAAGGCAGAAATTTGAGTGTAGTGCTGAAAATTCACATATTGTCACTTTTTCACTTCTCTCGCCGAGAAAAAGCTTTTTTGGTCTCTAACATTGAAAACTCATGAAAATCAAAATGTAGACTTGGTTCCAGCTTCAAACCACCAGAACTACTGCATCTCAGCATTTCCATGCTGTTCCAAAGCTAATAAGGCAGACATTTGATTGTGGTGCTGAAAATTCACATATTGTCACTTTTTCGCTTCTCTCGCCGAGAAAACGCTTTTTTGGTCTCTAACATTCAAAACTCATGAAACTCAAAATTGAGACTTGGTTCCAGCTTCAAACCACCAGAACTACTGCATCTCAGCATTTCTATGCTGTTCCAAAGCTAATAAGGCAGAAATTTGATGGTGGTGCTGAAAATTCACATATTGTCACTTTTTCACTTCTCTCGCCGAGAAAACGCTTTTTTGGTCTCTAACATTCAAAACTCATGAAACTCAAAATGTAGACTTGGTTCCAGCTTCAAACCACCAGAACTACTGCATCTCAGCATTTCTATGCTGTTCCAAAGCTAATAAGGGAGAAATTTGATTGTGGTGCTGAAAATTCACATATTGTCACTTTTTCACTTCTCTCGCCGAGAAAAAGCTTTTTTGGTCTCTAACATTCAAAATTCATGAAACTTAAAATATAGACTTGGTTCCAGCTTCAAACCACCACAACTACTGCATCTCAGCATTTCCATGCTGTTCCAAAGCTAATAAGGCACACATTTGATTGTGGTGCTGAAAATTCACATATTGTCACTTTTTCGCTTCTCTCGCTGAGAAAACGCTTTTTTGGTCTCTAACATTCAAAACTCATGAAACTCAAAATTTAGACTTGGTTCCAGCTTCAAACCACCAGAACTACTGCATCTCAGCATTTCTATGCTGTTCCAAAGCTAATAAGGCAGAAATTTGATGGTGGTGCTGAAAATTCACATATTGTCACTTTTTCACTTCTCTCGCCGAGAAAACGCTTTTTTGGTCTCTAACATTCGAAACTCAAAATTGAGACTTGGTTCCAGCTTCAAACCACCAGAACTACTGCATCTCAGCATTTCTATGCTGTTCCAAAGCTAATAATACTGAAAATTGAGTGTAGTGCTGAAAATTCACATATTGTCAAATTTTCACTTCTCTCGCCGAGAAAACGCTTTTTTTGGTCTCTAACATTCAAAATTCATGAAACTCAAAATTGAGACTTGGTTCCAGCTTCAAACCACCAGAACTACTGCATCTCAGCATTTCCATGCTGTTCCAAAGCTAATAAGGGAGAAATTTGATTGTGGTGCTGAAAATTCACATATTGTCACTTTTTCGCTTCTCTCATAGAGAAAACGCTTTTTTGGTCTCTAACATTCAAAACTCATGAAACTCAAAATTGAGACTTGGTTCCAGCTTCAAACCACCAGAACTACTGCATCTCAACATTTCTATGCTGTTCCAAAGCTAATAATACTGAAAATTGAGTGTAGTGCTGAAAATTCACATATTGTCACTTTTTCGCTTCTCTCGCCGAGAAAACGCTTTTTTGGTCTCTAACATTCAAATCGCATGAAACTCAAAATTTAGACTTGGTTCCAGCTTCAAACGACCAGAACTACTGCATCTTAGCATTTCTATGCTGTTCCAAAGCTAATAATACTGAAAATTGAGTGTAGTGCTGAAAATTCACATATTGTCACTTTTTCACTTCTCTCGCCGAGAAAAAGCTTTTTTGGTCTCTAACATTCAAAATTCATGAAACTCAAAATATAGACTTGGTTCCAGCTTCAAACCACCAGAACTACTGCACCTCAGCATTTCTATGCTGTTCCAAAGCTAATAAGGCAGAAATTTGAGTGTAGTGCTGAAAATTCACATATTGTCACTTTTTCACTTCTCTCACCGAGAAAACGCTTTTTTGGTCTCTAACATTCAAAACTCATGAAACTCAAAATTGAGACTTGGTTCCAGCTTCAAACCACCAGAACTACTGCATCTCAGCATTTCTATGCTGTTCCAAAGCTAATAAGGGAGAAATTTGATTGTGGTGCTGAAAATTCACATATTGTCACTTTTTCGCTTCTCTCACCGAGAAAACGCTTTTTTGGTCTCTAACATTCAAAACTCATGAAACTCAAAATTGAGACTTGGTTCCAGCTTCAAACCACCAGAACTACTGCATCTCAGCATTTCTATGCTGTTCCAAAGCTAATAATACTGAAAATTGAGTGTAGTGCTGAAAATTCACATATTGTCACTTTTTCACTTCTCTCGCCGAGAAAAAGCTTTTTTGGTCTCTAACATTCAAAATTCATGAAACTCAAAATATAGACTTGGTTCCAGCTTCAAACCACCACAACTACTGCATCTCAGCATTTCTATGCTGTTCCAAAGCTAATAAGGCAGAAATTTGATGGTGGTGCTGAAAATTCACATATTGTCACTTTTTCACTTCTCTCGCCGAGAAAACGCTTTTTTGGTCTCTAACATTCAAAACTCATGAAACTCAAAATGTAGACTTGGTTCCAGCTTCAAACCACCAGAACTACTGCATCTCAGCATTTCTATGCTGTTCCAAAGCTAATAAGGCAGAAATTTGAGTGTAGTGCTGAAAATTCATATATTGTCACTTTTTCACTTCTCTCGCCGAGAAAAAGCTTTTTTGGTCTCTAACATTGAAAACTCATGAAACTCAAAATGTAGACTTGGTTCCAGCTTCAAACCACCAGAACTACTGCATCTCAGCATTTCCATGCTGTTCCAAAGCTAATAAGGGAGAAATTTGATTGTGGTGCTGAAAATTCACATAGTGTCACTTTTTCGCTTCTCTCACCGAGAAAACGCTTTTTTGGTCTCTACATTCAAAACTCATGAAACTCAAAATTGAGACTTGGTTCCAGCTTCAAACCACCAGAACTACTGCATCTCAGCATTTCTATGCTGTTCCAAAGCTAATAATACTGTAAATTGAGTGTAGTGCTGAAAATTCACATATTGTCACTTTTTCACTTCTCTCGCCGAGAAAAAGCTTTTTTGGTCTCTAACATTCAAAACTGATGAAACTCAAAATTTAGACTTGGTTCCAGCTTCAAACCACCAGAACTACTGCATCTCAGCATTTCTATGCTGTTCCAAAGCTAATAATACTGTAAATTGAGTGTAGTGCTGAAAATTCACATATTGTCACTGTTTCACTTCTCTCGCTGAGATAAAGCGTTTTTGGTCTCTAACATTCAAAACGCATGAAACTCAAAATTTAGACTTGGTTCCAGCTTCAAACCACCAGAACTACTGCATCTCAGCATTTCTATGCTGTTCCAAAGCTAATAATACTGAAAATTGAGTGTAGTGCTGAAAATTCACATATTGTCACTTTTTCACTTCTCTCGCCGAGAAAACGCTTTTTTGGTCTCTAACATTCAAAACTCATGAAACTCAAAATTTAGACTTGGTTCAAGCTTCAAGCCTCCAGAACTACTGCATCTCAGCATTTCTGTGCTGTTCCAAAGCTAATAAGGCTGAATATTGAGTGTAGTGCTGAAGATTCACATATTGTCACTTTTTCACTTCTCTCGCCGAGAAAAAGCTTTTTTGGTCTCTAACATTCAAAACTGATGAAACTCAAAATTTAGACATGGTTCAAGCTTCAAGCCACCAGAACTACTGCATCTCAGCATTTCTATGCTGTTCCAAAGCTAATAAGGCTGAATATTGAGTGTAGTGCTGAAAATTCACATATTGTCACTTTATCACTTCTCTCGCCGAGAAAACGCTTTTTTGGTGTCTAACATTCAAATCGCATGAAACTCAAAATTTAGACTTGGTTCTGGCTTCAAACCACCAGAACTACTGCATCTCAGCATTTCTATGCTGTTCCAAAGCTAATAAAGCTGAAAATTGAACGCAGAGATGAAAATTCACATATTGTCACTTTTTCACTTCTCTCGCTGAGATAAAGCGTTTTTGGTCTCTAACATTGAAAACTGATGAAACTCAAAATTTAGACTTGGTTCCAGCTTCAAACCACCAGAACTACTGCATCTCAGCATTTCTATGCTGTTCCAAAGCTAATAATACTGTAAATTGAGTGTAGTGCTGAAAATTCACATATTGTCACTTTTTCACTTCTCTCGCCGAGAAAACGCTTTTTTGGTCTCTAACATTCAAAACTCATGAAACTCAAAATTTAGACTTGGTTCAAGCTTCAAGCCACCAGAACTACTGCATCTCAGCATTTCTGTGCTGTTCCAAAGCTAATAAGGCTGAATATTGAGTGTAGTGCTGAAAATTCACATATTGTCACTTTTTCACTTCTCTCGCCGAGAAAAAGCTTTTTTGGTCTCTAACATTCAAAACTGATGAAACTCAAAATTTAGACTTGGTTCCAGCTTCAAACCACCAGAACTACTGCATCTCAGCATTTCTATGCTGTTCCAAAGCTAATAATACTGTAAATTGAGTGTAGTGCTGAAAATTCACATATTGTCACTTTTTCACTTCTCTCGCCGAGAAAAAGCTTTTTTGGTCTCTAACATTCAAAACTGATGAAACTCAAAATTTAGACTTGGTTCCAGCTTCAAACCACCAGAACTACTGCATCTCAGCATTTCTATGCTGTTCCAAAGCTAATAATACTGTAAATTGAGTGTAGTGCTGAAAATTCACATATTGTCACTGTTTCACTTCTCTCGCTGAGATAAAGCGTTTTTGGTCTCTAACATTCAAAACGCATGAAACTCAAAATTTAGACTTGGTTCCAGCTTCAAACCACCAGAACTACTGCATCTCAGCATTTCTATGCTGTTCCAAAGCTAATAATACTGAAAATTGAGTGTAGTGCTGAAAATTCACATATTGTCACTTTTTCACTTCTCTCGCCGAGAAAACGCTTTTTTGGTCTCTAACATTCAAAACTCATGAAACTCAAAATTTAGACTTGGTTCAAGCTTCAAGCCTCCAGAACTACTGCATCTCAGCATTTCTGTGCTGTTCCAAAGCAAATAAGGCTGAATATTGAGTGTAGTGCTGAAGATTCACATATTGTCACTTTTTCACTTCTCTCGCCGAGAAAAAGCTTTTTTGGTCTCTAACATTCAAAACTGATGAAACTCAAAATTTAGACATGGTTCAAGCTTCAAGCCACCAGAACTACTGCATCTCAGCATTTCTATGCTGTTCCAAAGCTAATAAGGCTGAATATTGAGTGTAGTGCTGAAAATTCACATATTGTCACTTTATCACTTCTCTCGCCGAGAAAACGCTTTTTTGGTCTCTAACATTCAAATCGCATGAAACTCAAAATTTAGACTTGGTTCTGGCTTCAAACCACCAGAACTACTGCATCTCAGCATTTCTATGCTGTTCCAAAGCTAATAAAGCTGAAAATTGAACGCAGAGATGAAAATTCACATATTGTCACTTTTTCACTTCTCTCGCTGAGATAAAGCGTTTTTGGTCTCTAACATTGAAAACTGATGAAACTCAAAATTTAGACTTGGTTCCAGCTTCAAACCACCAGAACTACTGCATCTCAGCATTTCTATGCTGTTCCAAAGCTAATAATACTGTAAATTGAGTGTAGTGCTGAAAATTCACATATTGTCACTTTTTCACTTCTCTCGCTGAGATAAAGCGTTTTTGGTCTCTAACATTCAAAACGCATGAAACTCAAAATTTAGACTTGGTTCCAGCTTCAAGCCACCAGAACTACTGCATCTCAGCATTTCTATGCTGTTCCAAAGCTAATAAGGCTGAATATTGAGTGTAGTGCTGAAAATTCACATATTGTCACTTTATCACTTCTCTCGCCGAGAAAACGCTTTTTTGGTCTCTAACATTCAAATCGCATGAAACTCAAAATTTAGACTTGGTTCCAGCTTCAAACCACCAGAACTACTGCATCTCAGCATTTCTATGCTGTTCCAAAGCTAATAAAGCTGAAAATTGAACGCAGAGATGAAAATTCACATATTGTCACTTTTTCACTTCTCTCGCTGAGATAAAGCGTTTTTGGTCTCTAACATTCAAAACTGATGAAACTCAAAATTTAGACTTGGTTCCAGCTTCAAACCACCAGAACTACTGCATCTCAGCATTTCTATGCTGTTCCAAAGCTAATAAAGCTGAAAATTGAACGCAGAGATGAAAATTCACATATTGTAACTTTTTCACTTCTCTCGCTGAGATAAAGCGTTTTTGGTCTCTAACATTCAAAACTGATGAAACTCAAAATGTAGACTTGGTTCCAGCTTCAAACCACCAGAACTACTGCATCTCAGCATTTCTATGCTGTTCCAAAGCTAATAATGCTGTAAATTGAGTGTAGTGCTGAAAATTCACATATTGTCACTTTTTCACTTCTCTCGCCGAGAAAACGCTTTTTTGGTCTCTAACATTCAAAACTCATGAAACTCAAAATTTAGACATGGTTCAAGCTTCAAGCCACCAGAACTACTGCATCTCAGCATGTCTGTGCTGTTCCAAAGCTAATAAGGCTGAATATTGAGTGTAGTGCTGAAAATTCACATATTGTCACTTTTTCACTTCTCTCGCCGAGAAAAAGCTTTTTTGGTCTCTAACATTCAAAACTGATGAAACTCAAAATTTAGACTTGGTTCCAGCTTCAAACCACCAGAACTACTGCATCTCAGCATTTCTATGCTGTTCCAAAGCTAATAATACTGCAAATTGAGTGTAGTGCTGAAAATTCACATATTGTCACTTTTTCACTTCTCTCGCTGAGATAAAGCGTTTTTGGTCTCTAACATTCAAAACGCATGAAACTCAAAATTTAGACTTGGTTCCAGCTTCAAACCACCAGAACTACTGCATCTCAGCATTTCTATGCTGTTCCAAAGCTAATAATACTGTAAATTGAGTGTAGTGCTGAAAATTCACATATTGTCACTTTTTCACTTCTCTCGCTGAGATAAAGCGTTTTTGGTTTCTAACATTCAAAACGCATGAAACTCAAAATTTAGACTTGGTTCAAGCTTCAAACCACCAAAACTACTGCATCTCAGCATTTCTATGCTGTTCCAAAGCTAATAATACTGAAAATTGAGTGTAGTGCTGAAAATTCACATATTGTCACTTTTTAACTTCTCTCGCCGAGAAAAAGCTTTTTTGGTCTCTAACATTCAAAACTCATGAAACTCAAAATTTAAACATGGTTCAAGCTTCAAGCCACCAGAACTACTGCATCTCAGCATTTCTATGCTGTTCCAAAGCTAATAAGGCTGAATATTGAGTGTAGTGCTGAAAATTCACATATTGTCACTTTATCACTTCTCTCGCCGAGAAAACGCTTTTTTGGTCTCTAACATTCAAAACTCATGAAACTCAAAATTTAGACTTGGTTCAAGCTTCAAGCCACCAGAACTACTTCATCTCAGCATTTCTGTGCTGTTCCAAAGCTAATAAGGCTGAATATTGAGTGTAGTGCTGAAAATTCACATATTGTCACTTTTTCACTTCTCTCGCCGAGAAAAAGCTTTTTTGGTCTCTAACATTCAAAACTGATGAAACTCAAAATTTAGACTTGGTTCCAGCTTCAAACCACCAGAACTACTGCATCTCAGCATTTCTATGCTGTTCCAAAGCTAATAATACTGTAAATTGAGTGTAGTGCTGAAAATTCACATATTGTCACTTTTTCACTTCTCTCGCTGAGATAAAGCGTTTTTGGTCTCTAACATTCAAAACTGATGAAACTCAAAATTTAGACTTGGTTCCAGCTTCAAACCACCAGAACTACTGCATCTCAGCATTTCTATGCTGTTCCAAAGCTAATAATACTGAAAATTGAGTGTAGTGCTGAAAATTCACATATTGTCACTTTTTCACTTCTCTCGCCGAGAAAACGCTTTTTTGGTCTCTAACATTCAAAACTCATGAAACTCAAAATTTAGACTTGGTTCAAGCTTCAAGCCACCAGAACTACTGCATCTCAGCATTTCTGTGCTGTTCCAAAGCTAATAAGGCTGAATATTGAGTGTAGTGCTGAAGATTCACATATTGTCACTTTTTCACTTCTCTCGCCGAGAAAAAGCTTTTTTGGTCTCTAACATTCAAAACTGATGAAACTCAAAATTTAGACATGGTTCAAGCTTCAAGCCACCAGAACTACTGCATCTCAGCATTTCTATGCTGTTCCAAAGCTAATAAGGCTGAATATTGAGTGTAGTGCTGAAAATTCACATATTGTCACTTTATCACTTCTCTCGCCGAGAAAACGCTTTTTTGGTCTCTAACATTGAAATCGCATGAAACTCAAAATTTAGACTTGGTTCCAGCTTCAAACCACCAGAACTACTGCATCTCAGCATTTCTATGCGGTTCCAAAGCTAATAAAGCTGAAAATTGAACGCAGAGATGAAAATTCACATATTGTCACTTTTTCACTTCTCTCGCTGAGATAAAGCGTTTTTGGTCTCTAACATTCAAAACTGATGAAACTCAAAATTTAGACTTGGTTCCAGCTTCAAACCACCAGAACTACTGCATCTCAGCATTTCTATGCTGTTCCAAAGCTAATAATACTGTAAATTGAGTGTAGTGCTGAAAATTCACATATTGTCACTTTTTCACTTCTCTCGCCGAGAAAACGCTTTTTTGGTCTCTAACATTCAAAACTCATGAAACTCAAAATTTAGACTTGGTTCAAGCTTCAAGCCACCAGAACTACTGCATCTCAGCATTTCTGTGCTGTTCCAAAGCTAATAAGGCTGAATATTGAGTGTAGTGCTGAAGATTCACATATTGTCACTTTTTCACTTCTCTCGCCGAGAAAAAGCTTTTTTGGTCTCTAACATTCAAAACTGATGAAACTCAAAATTTAGACATGGTTCAAGCTTCAAGCCACCAGAACTACTGCATCTCAGCATTTCTATGCTGTTCCAAAGCTAATAAGGCTTAAAATTGAACGCAGAGATGAAAATTCACATATTGTCACTTTTTCACTTCTCTTGCTGAGATAAAGCGTTTTTGGTCTCTAACATTCAAAACTGATGAAACTCAAAATTTAGACTTGGTTCCAGCTTCAAACCACCAGAACTACTGCATCTCAGCATTTCTATGCTGTTCCAAAGCTAATAAGGCTGAATATTGAGTGTAGTGCTGAAGATTCACATATTGTCACTTTTTCACTTCTCTCGCCGAGAAAAAGCTTTTTTGGTCTCTAACATTCAAAACTGATGAAACTCAAAATTTAGACATGGTTCAAGCTTCAAGCCACCAGAACTACTGCATCTCAGCATTTCTATGCTGTTCCAAAGCTAATAAGGCTGAATATTGAGTGTAGTGCTGAAAATTCACATATTGTCACTTTATCACTTCTCTCGCCGAGAAAACGCTTTTTTGGTCTCTAACATTGAAATCGCATGAAACTCAAAATTTAGACTTGGTTCCAGCTTCAAACCACCAGAACTACTGCATCTCAGCATTTCTATGCTGTTCCAAAGCTAATAAAGCTGAAATTGAACGCAGAGATGAAAATTCACATATTGTCACTTTTTCACTTCTCTCGCTGAGATAAAGCGTTTTTGGTCTCTAACATTCAAAACTGATGAAACTCAAAATTTAGACTTGTTTCCAGCTTCAAACCACCAGAACTACTGCATCTCAGCATTTCTATGCTGTTCCAAAGCTAATAATACTGTAAATTGAGTGTAGTGCTGAAAATTCACATATTGTCACTTTTTCACTTCTCTCGCTGAGATAAAGCGTTTTTGGTCTCTAACATTCAAAACGCATGAAACTCAAAATTTAGACTTGGTTCCAGCTTCAAGCCAACAGAACTACTGCATCTCAGCATTTCTGTGCTGTTCCAAAGCTAATAAGGCTGAATATTGAGTGTAGTGCTGAAGATTCACATATTGTCACTTTTTCACTTCTCTCGCCGAGAAAAAGCTTTTTTGGTCTCTAACATTCAAAACTGATGAAACTCAAAATTTAGACATGGTTCAAGCTTCAAGCCACCAGAACTACTGCATCTCAGCATTTCTATGCTGTTCCAAAGCTAATAAGGCTTAAAATTGAACGCAGAGATGAAAATTCACATATTGTCACTTTTTCACTTCTCTTGCTGAGATAAAGCGTTTTTGGTCTCTAACATTCAAAACTGATGAAACTCAAAATTTAGACTTGGTTCCAGCTTCAAACCACCAGAACTACTGCATCTCAGCATTTCTATGCTGTTCCAAAGCTAATAATACTGAAAATTGAGTGTAGTGCTGAAAATTCACATATTGTCACTTTTTCACTTCTCTCGCCGAGAAAACGCTTTTTTGGTCTCTAACATTCAAAACTCATGAAACTCAAAATTTAGACTTGGTTCAAGCTTCAAGCCACCAGAACTACTGCATCTCAGCATTTCTGTGCTGTTCCAAAGCTAATAAGGCTGAATATTGAGTGTAGTGCTGAAGATTCACATATTGTCACTTTTTCACTTCTCTCGCCGAGAAAAAGCTTTTTTGGTCTCTAACATTCAAAACTGATGAAACTCAAAATTTAGACATGGTTCAAGCTTCAAGCCACCAGAACTACTGCATCTCAGCATTTCTATGCTGTTCCAAAGCTAATAAGGCTGAATATTGAGTGTGGTGCTGAAAATTCACATATTGTCACTTTATCACTTCTCTCGCCGAGAAAACGCTTTTTTGGTCTCTAACATTGAAATCGCATGAAACTCAAAATTTAGACTTGGTTCCAGCTTCAAACCACCAGAACTACTGCATCTCAGCATTTCTATGCTGTTCCAAAGCTAATAAAGCTGAAAATTGAACGCAGAGATGAAAATTCACATATTGTCACCCTTTCACTTCTCTCGCTGAGATAAAGCGTTTTTGGTCTCTAACATTCAAAACTGATGAAACTCAAAATTTAGACTTGGTTCCAGCTTCAAACCACCAGAACTACTGCATCTCAGCATTTCTATGCTGTTCCAAAGCTAATAATACTGTAAATTGAGTGTAGTGCTGAAAATTCACATATTGTCACTTTTTCACTTCTCTCGCCGAGAAAACGCTTTTTTGGTCTCTAACATTCAAAACTCATGAAACTCAAAATTTAGACTTGGTTCAAGCTTCAAGCCACCAGAACTACTGCATCTCAGCATTTCTGTGCTGTTCCAAAGCTAATAAGGCTGAATATTGAGTGTAGTGCTGAAAATTCACATATTGTCACTTTTTTCACTTCTCTCGCCGAGAAAAAGCTTTTTTGGTCTCTAACATTCAAAACTGATGAAACTCAAAATTTAGACTTGGTTCCAGCTTCAAACCACCAGAACTACTGCATCTCAGCATTTCTATGCTGTTCCAAAGCTAATAATACTGTAAATTGAGTGTAG
>JAXBVF010000171.1:0-2500 GCA_036418095.1 Xiphophorus birchmanni
ACCGTAGCGCCGCATCGCTTCGGTCGGTCTCCGATACCCGACTCCGGTCGGCGAGGAGAGCCTTCCGCGACTGGGCCGGGGCGTGGCCGGACGATGGTCACCCCTCTCCGATCGCGCACAGCATGTTCGTGGAGAACGTGGTGCTAAATGACTTGCAGACGACCTGATTCTGGGTCAGGGTTTCGTACGTGGCAGAGCAGCTCCCTCGCTGCGATCCATTGAGAGTCAGCCCTCGATCCAACCTTTTGTCGGCCGACCTCCGGGCCTCCCTCCCTCCCTCCTCTGCCGGAACTATGCCCTACCAGGGGCACGAGACGCGTTTCGGATCACAGACTAAGTCCCGGTGCGGAGAGGGGGGGGCCGGTCGGCCCGCGCGGAACGGCCGGCCAGGGCTCCCCTATCACGGGGAGACCCGAGCCTCCCTCTCCCCTTGGAGCTGCTTCTCTTTGCCCTACCAGGGGCACGAGACGCGTTTCGGATCACAGACCAAGTCCCGGTGCGGAGAGGGGGGGGCTGGTCGGCCCGCGCGGAACGGCCGGCCAGGGCTCCCCTATCACGGGGAGACCCGAGCCTCCCTCTCCCCTTGGAGCTGCTTCTCTTTGCCCTACCAGGGGCACGAGACGCGTTTCGGATCACAGACCAAGTCCCGGTGCGGAGAGGGGGGGGCTGGTCGGCCCGCGCGGAACGGCCGGCCAGGGCTCCCCTGTCACGGGGAGACCCGAGCCTCCCTCTCCCTTTGGAGCTGCTTCTCTTTGCCCTACCAGGGGCACGAGCCTCCGGGCCGTGCGTGCTGGTGGGTCTAGTCCGTGTGGGGGTGCTTAAGTGCGGGGTACAGAGGTTCGAAGGGTGCCCTGGCAGTCCCGGTCTCCGCGAAGGCTCGTTCCTCCGCTCGGCTGCCGAGTACGTGCGCGCCCGGTGGGCTCCGTGGTCCTCCAGCCCCCGCCCCCACTCAGAGGCGTGGAGGCCAGACCCACCAGGGCAAGGACAGCCCGCAGAGGCCGGCCAGGGTCCTCCTGTCCCCCGGGCGGGAGAGCCCTGGCCTCCTTAGCCCACACCCCATTGCCTTACAGGGGCACGGGCCTCCGGGCCGTGCGTGCTGGTGGGTGAGGTGGAGGAGTGCTTAAGTGTAGGGTGCCCGGGTCATGAGGGTGCGTGAGGTTGTGCGCTTGTCCAGTGTGGTGGTGGAGTGGTGGCCGGCTTTCGTGGCTGGATTTCAGGCTGTGATGCAAGGGTAGGGCCCTCCAGACCCCCAGGGGTTGTTCCAAGTGTGGTTGTACGTAGGGTTGGGGTGCAGGGGTCAACAGCAGGTGTCAGAGCCTGCTTCCAGGGCTCGGTTTCAGGCTACTTCAGGTATGAGCTCAGGGCCCTCCAGGCCTGGAGGAGTGCAGGAGTCAACAGCAGGTGTCAGAGCCTGCTTCCAGGGCTCGGTTTCAGGCTACTTCAGGTATGAGCTCAGGGCCCTCCAGGCCTGGAGGAGTGCAGGAGTCAACGGCAGCTGTCGTAGCCGGCTTTCGTGGCTCCATTTCAGGCTACTTCAGGTATGAACTCAGGGCCCTCCAGGCCTGGAGGAGTGCAGGAGTCAACGGCAGCTGTCGCAGCCGGCTTTCGTGGCTCCATTTCAGGCTATAGCATAAGCTCAGGGCCCTCCAGACCTCCAGGAGAGGTTCCAAGTGTGGTTGTAATAGGGTTAGTGCAGGGTCCGCAAAGGTGGTTTCCCCAGTTCATAGACGTCTGAAACCAGGATCAATAAGCCCAGAATGATGCCCTGACCACGCCTGTGTCCACTCCCGTCTTCCTGGGATAAAGTTGAATTTTCGGACTTCCAGGGCAGGGCACCTGCGCAGGCTCCTGTGTCCGCAGCGGCTCACTGTCGTCGGCCTCGGGCCCCGGAGGCCCCGGTGATTTTCGACCTCCATAAAACTTTTTAAAAATGCATTCCTCCGGGGAAAGCCATATATTGCCGGAAGGGCCAGAGTCTGGAGAGTAGCCCTGGTGTGGTTGTTTGGCTTCTGGGACGCCCGCAGGAGGAATTAAAAATCGAAAACCCTAATTGGTCAAAGGGTTCGGAAATGCACTTTCCCGGGGACCAGGAGGTTCGAGACCAGGATCAATAAGCCCAGAATAATGCCCTGATCACGCCTGTATCACTCCCGTCTTCCTGGGATAAAGTTGAATTTTCGGACTTCCAGAGACCCTACATGAAGCAGGTGGTGTATCCGCAGCCGCTCACTGTCGTCGGCCTCGGGCTCCGGAGGCCCCGGTGATTTTCGACCTCCATAAAACTTTTTAAAATGCATTCCTCCGGGAAAGCCATATATTGCCGGAAAGGCCAGGGTCTGGAGAACCCTCTGGTGTGGTTGTTTGGCTTCTGGGACGCCCGCAGGAGGAATTAAAAATCGAAAACCCTAATTGGTCAAAGGGTTCGGAAATGCACTTTCCCGGGGACCAGGAGGTTCGAGACCAGGATCAATAAGCCCAGAATAATGCCCTGATCACGCCT
>JAXBVF010000172.1:0-25126 GCA_036418095.1 Xiphophorus birchmanni
AACAGCATGGAAATACTGAGATTGCAGTAGTTCTATTGGTTTGAAGCTGGAACCAAGTCTAAATTTGAGTTTCATGGGTTTTGAATGTTAGAGACCAAAAAGCATTTTCTCAGCGAGTGAAGTGAAAAAGTGACAATATGTGAATTTTCAGCACTGCGTTAGATTTTCAGCCTTATTAGCTTTGGACCAGCATAGAAATGCTTAGATGCAGTAGTTCTGGTGGTTTGAAGCTGGAACCAAGTCTAAATTTTGAGTTTCATGAGTTTTGAATGTTAGAGACCAAAAAAGCGTTTTCTCAGCGAGAGAAGTGAAAAAGTGACAATATGTGAATTTTCAGCACTGCGTTAGATTTTCAGCCTTATTAGCTGTGGAACAGCATACAAATGCTGAGATGCAGTAGTTCTAGTGGTTTGAAGCTGGAACCAAGTCTAAATGTTTAGTTTCATGGGTTTTGAATGTTAGAGACCAAAAAAGCGTTTTCTCAGCGAGAGAAGTGAAAAAGTGACAATATGTGAATTTTCAGCACTGCGTTCAATTTTCTGCCTTTTTAGCTTTGGAAAAGAATAGAAATGCTGAGATGCAGTAGTTCTGGTGGTTTGAAGCTGGAACCAAGTCTAAATTTTGAGTTTCATGAGTTTGAATGTTAGAGACCAAAAAGCGTTTTCTCAGCGAGAGAAGTGAAAAAGTGACAATATGTGAATTTTCAGCACTGCGTTCAATTTTCAGCCTTATTAAATGTGGAACATCATAGAAATGCTGAGATGCAGTAGTTCTGGCGGTTTGACGCTGGAACCAAGTCTAAATTTTGAGTTTCATGGGTTTTGAATGTTAGAGACCAAAAAAGCGTTTTCTCAGCGAGAGAAGTGAAAAAGTGACAATATGTGAATTTTCAGCACTACACTCAATTTTCCGCCTTATTAGCTGTGGAACAGCATACAAATGCTGAGATGCAGTAGTTCCAGTGGTTTGAAGCTGGAACCAAGTCTAAATTTTGAGTTTCATGGGTTTTGAATGTTAGAGACCAAAAAAGCATTTTCTCAGCGAGAGAAGTGAAAAAGTGACAATATGTGAATTTTCAGCACTGCGTTCAATTTTCTGCCTTTTTAGCTTTGGGAAAGAATAGAAATGCTGAGATGCAGTAGTTCTGGTGGTTTGAAGCTGGAACCAAGTCTAAATTTTGAGTTTCATGGGTTTTGAATGTTAGAGACCAAAAAAGCATTTTCTCAGCGAGTGAAGTGAAAAAGTGACAATATGTGAATTTTCAGCACTGCGTTAGATTTTCAGCCTTATTAGCTTTGGAACAGCATAGAAATGCTTAGATGCAGTAGTTCTGGTGGTTTGAAGCTGGAACCAAGTCTAAATTTTGAGTTTCATGAGTTTTGAATGTTAGAGACCAAAAAAGCGTTTTCTCAGCGAGAGAAGTGGAAAAGTGACAATATGTGAATTTTCAGCACTGCGTTCAATTTTCAGCCTTATTAAATGTGGAACAGAATAGAAATGCTGAGATGCAGTAGTTCTGGTGGTTTGAAGCTGGAACCAAGTCTAAATTTTGAGTTTCATGAGTTTTGAATGTTAGAGACCAAAAAAGCGTTTTCTCAGCGAGAGAAGTGAAAAAGTGACAATATGTGAATTTTCAGCACTACAATCAATTTTCCGTCTTATTAGCTGTGGAACAGCATAGAAATGCTGAGATGCAGTAGTTTTGGTGGTTTGAAGCTGGAACCACGTCTACATTTTGAGTTTCATGAGTTTTGAATGTTAGAGACCAAAAAAGCGTTTTCTCAGCGAGAGAATTGACAAAGTGACAATATGTGAATTTTCAGCACTGCGTTCAATTGTCAGCCTTATTAGCTGTGGAACAGTATACAAATGCTGAGATGCAGTAGTTCTAGTGGTTTGAAGCTGGAACCAAGTCTAAATGTTTAGTTTCATGGGTTTTGAATGTTAGAGACCAAAAAAGCGTTTTCTCAGCGAGAGAAGTGAAAAAGTGACAATATGTGAATTTTCAGCACTGCGTTCAATTTTCTGCCTTTTTAGCTTTGGAAAAGAATAGAAATGCTGAGATGCAGTAGTTCTGGTGGTTTGAAGCTGGAACCAAGTCTAAATTTTGAGTTTCATGAGTTTTGAATGTTAGAGACCAAAAAAGCGTTTTCTCAGCGAGAGAAGTGAAAAAGTGACAATATGTGAATTTTCAGCACTGCGTTCAATTTTCTGCCTTATTAAATGTGGAACATCATAGAAATGCTGAGATGCAGTAGTTCTGGCGGTTTGAAGCTGGAACCAAGTCTAAATTTTGAGTTTCATGGGTTTTGAATGTTAGAGACCAAAAAAGCGTTTTCTCAGCGAGAGAAGTGAAAAAGTGACAATATGTGAATTTTCAGCACTACACTCAATTTTCCGCCTTATTAGCTGTGGAACAGCATACAAATGCTGAGATGCAGTAGTTCTAGTGGTTTGAAGCTGGAACCAAGTCTAAATTTTGAGTTTCATGGGTTTTGAATGTTAGAGACCAAAAAAGCATTTTCTCAGCGAGAGAAGTGAAAAAGTGACAATATGTGAATTTTCAGCACTGCGTTCAATTTTCTGCCTTTTTAGCTTTGGGAAAGAATAGAAATGCTGAGATGCAGTAGTTCTGGTGGTTTGAAGCTGGAACCAAGTCTAAATTTTGAGTTTCATGGGTTTTGAATGTTAGAGACCAAAAAAGCATTTTCTCAGCGAGTGAAGTGAAAAGGTGACAATATGTGAATTTTCAGCACTGCGTTGATTTTCAGCCTTATTAGCTTTGGAACAGCATAGAAATGCTTAGATGCAGTAGTTCTGGTGGTTTGAAGCTGGAACCAAGTCTAAATTTTGAGTTTCATGAGTTTTGAATGTTAGAGACCAAAAAAGCGTTTTCTCAGCGAGAGAAGTGAAAAAGTGACAATATGTGAATTTTCAGCACTGCGTTCAATTTTCAGCCTTATTAAATGTGGAACAGAATAGAAATGCTGAGATGCAGTAGTTCTGGTGGTTTGAAGCTGGAACCAAGTCTAAATTTTGAGTTTCATGAGTTTTGAATGTTAGAGACCAAAAAAAACGTTTTCTCAGCGAGGGAAGTGAAAAAGTGACAATATGTGAATTTTCAGCACTACACTCAATTTTCCGCCTTATTAGCTGTGGAACAGCATACAAATGCTGAGATGCAGTAGTTTTGGTGGTTTGAAGCTGGAACCACGTCTACATTTTGAGTTTTATGAGTTTTGAATGTTAGAGACCAAAAAAGCGTTTTCTCAGCGAGAGAAGTGAAAAAGTGACAATATGTGAATTTTCAGCACTACACTCAATTTTCCGCCTTATTAGCTGTGGAACAGCATAGAAATGCTGAGATGCAGTAGTTTTGGTGGTTTGAAGCTGGAACCACGTCTACATTTTGAGTTTTATGAGTTTTGAATGTTAGAGACCAAAAAAGCGTTTTCTCAGCGAGAGAAGTGAAAAAGTGACAATATGTGAATTTTCAGCACTGCGTTCAATTTTCAGCCTTATTAGCTTTGGAACAGAATAGAAATGCTGAGATGCAGTAGTTCTGGTGGTTTGAAGCTGGAACCAAGTCTAAATTTTGAGTTTCATGAGTTTTGAATGTTAGAGACCAAAAAAGCGTTTTCTCAGCGAGAGAAGTGAAAAAGTGACAATATGTGAATTTTCAGCACTGCGTTCAATTTTCTGCCTTATTAAATGTGGAACATCATAGAAATGCTGAGATGCAGTAGTTCTGGCGGTTTGAAGCTGGAACCAAGTCTAAATTTTGAGTTTCATGGGTTTTGAATGTTAGAGACCAAAAAAGCGTTTTCTCAGCGAGAGAAGTGAAAAAGTGACAATATGTGAATTTTCAGCACTACACTCAATTTTCCGCCTTATTAGCTGTGGAACAGCATACAAATGCTGAGATGCAGTAGTTCTAGTGGTTTGAAGCTGGAACCAAGTCTAAATTTTGAGTTTCATGGGTTTTGAATGTTAGAGACCAAAAAAGCATTTTCTCAGCGAGAGAAGTGAAAAAGTGACAATATGTGAATTTTCAGCACTGCGTTCAATTTTCTGCCTTTTTAGCTTTGGGAAAGAATAGAAATGCTGAGATGCAGTAGTTCTGGTGGTTTGAAGCTGGAACCAAGTCTAAATTTTGAGTTTCATGGGTTTTGAATGTTAGAGACCAAAAAAGCATTTTCTCAGCGAGTGAAGTGAAAAGGTGACAATATGTGAATTTTCAGCACTGCGTTAGATTTTCAGCCTTATTAGCTTTGGAACAGCATAGAAATGCTGAGATGCAGTAGTTCTGGTGGTTTGAAGCTGGAACCAAGTCTAAATTTTGAGTTTCATGAGTTTTGAATGTTAGAGACCAAAAAAGCGTTTTCTCAGCGAGAGAAGTGAAAAAGTGACAATATGTGAATTTTCAGCACTGCGTTCAATTTTCAGCCTTATTAAATGTGGAACAGAATAGAAATGCTGAGATGCAGTAGTTCTGGTGGTTTGAAGCTGGAACCAAGTCTAAATTTTGAGTTTCATGAGTTTTGAATGTTAGAGACCAAAAAAACGTTTTCTCAGCGAGGGAAGTGAAAAAGTGACAATATGTGAATTTTCAGCACTACACTCAATTTTCCGCCTTATTAGCTGTGGAACAGCATACAAATGCTGAGATGCAGTAGTTTTGGTGGTTTGAAGCTGGAACCACGTCTACATTTTGAGTTTTATGAGTTTTGAATGTTAGAGACCAAAAAAGCGTTTTCTCAGCGAGAGAAGTGAAAAAGTGACAATATGTGAATTTTCAGCACTACACTCAATTTTCCGCCTTATTAGCTGTGGAACAGCATAGAAATGCTGAGATGCAGTAGTTTTGGTGGTTTGAAGCTGGAACCACGTCTACATTTTGAGTTTTATGAGTTTTGAATGTTAGAGACCAAAAAAGCGTTTTCTCAGCGAGAGAAGTGAAAAAGTGACAATATGTGAATTTTCAGCACTGCGTTCAATTTTCAGCCTTATTAGCTTTGGAACAGAATAGAAATGCTGAGATGCAGTAGTTCTGGTGGTTTGAAGCTGGAACCAAGTCTAAATTTTGAGTTTCATGAGTTTTGAATGTTAGAGACCAAAAAAGCGTTTTCTCAGCGAGAGAAGTGAAAAAGTGACAATATGTGAATTTTCAGCACTGCGTTCAATTTTCAGCCTTATTAAATGTGGAACATCATAGAAATGCTGAGATGCAGTAGTTCTGGCGGTTTGAAGCTGGAACCAAGTCTAAATTTTGAGTTTCATGAGTTTTGAATGTTAGAGACCAAAAAAGCGTTTTCTCAGCGAGAGAAGTGAAAAAGTGACAATATGTGAATTTTCAGAACTGCGTTCAATTTTCAGCCTTTTTAGCTTTGGAAAAGAATAAAAATGCTGAGATGCAGTAGTTCTGGTGGTTTGAAGCTGGAACCAAGTCTAAATTTTGAGTTTCATGAGTTTTGAATGTTAGAGACCAAAAAAGCGTTTTCTCAGCGAGAGAAGTGGAAAAGTGACAATATGTGAATTTTCAGCACTGCGTTCAATTTTCAGCCTTATTAAATGTGGAACAGAATAGAAATGCTGAGATGCAGTAGTTCTGGTGGTTTGAAGCTGGAACCAAGTCTAAATTTTGAGTTTCATGAGTTTTGAATGTTAGAGACCAAAAAAGCGTTTTCTCAGCGAGAGAAGTGAAAAAGTGACAATATGTGAATTTTCAGCACTACACTCAATTTTCCGCCTTATTAGCTGTGGAACAGCATAGAAATGCTGAGATGCAGTAGTTTTGGTGGTTTGAAGCTGGAACCACGTCTACATTTTTAGTTTCATGAGTTTTGAATGTTAGAGACCAAAAAAGCGTTTTCTCAGCGAGAGAAGTGACAAAGTGACAATATGTGAATTTTCAGCACTGCGTTCAATTGTCAGCCTTATTAGCTGTGGAACAGCATACAAATGCTGAGATGCAGTAGTTCTAGTGGTTTGAAGCTGGAACCAAGTCTAAATGTTTAGTTTCATGGGTTTTGAATGTTAGAGACCAAAAAAGCGTTTTCTCAGCGAGAGAAGTGAAAAAGTGACAATATGTGAATTTTCAGCACTGCGTTCAATTTTCTGCCTTTTTAGCTTTGGAAAAGAATAGAAATGCTGAGATGCAGTAGTTCTGCTGGTTTGAAGCTGGAACCAAGTCTAAATTTTGAGTTTCATGAGTTTTGAATGTTAGAGACCAAAAAAGCGTTTTCTCAGCGAGAGAAGTGAAAAAGTGACAATATGTGAATTTTCAGCACTGTGTTCAATTTTCTGCCTTTTTAGCTTTGGAAAAGAATATAAATGCTGAGATGCAGTAGTTCTAGTGGTTTGAAGCTGGAACCAAGTCTAAATGTTTAGTTTCATGGGTTTTGAATGTTAGAGACCAAAAAAGCGTTTTCTCAGCGAGAGAAGTGAAAAAGTGACAATATGTGAATTTTCAGCACTGCGTTCAATTTTCTGCCTTTTTAGCTTTGGAAAAAGAATAGAAATGCTGAGATGCAGTAGTTCTGGTGGTTTGAAGCTGGAACCAAGTCTAAATTTTGAGTTTCATGAGTTTTGAATGTTAGAGACCAAAAAAAGCGTTTTCTCAGCGAGAGAAGTGAAAAAGTGACAATATGTGAATTTTCAGCACTGCGTTCAATTTTCAGCCTTATTAAATGTGGAACAGAATAGAAATGCTGAGATGCAGTAGTTCTGGTGGTTTGAAGCTGGAACCAAGTCTAAATTTTGAGTTTCATGAGTTTTGAATGTTAGAGACCAAAAAAGCGTTTTCTAAGAGAGAGAAGTGAAAAAGTGACAATATGTGAATTTTCAGCACTACACTCAATTTTCCGCCTTATTAGCTGTGGAACAGCATACAAATGCTGAGATGCAGTAGTTTTGGTGGTTTGAAGCTGGAACCACGTCTACATTTTGAGTTTTATGAGTTTTGAATGTTAGAGACCAAAAAAGCGTTTTCTCAGCGAGAGAAGTGAAAAAGTGACAATATGTGAATTTTCAGCACTACACTCAACTTTCCGCCTTATTAGCTGTGGAACAGCATACAAATGCTGAGATGCAGTAGTTCTAGTGGTTTGAAGCTGGAACCAAGTCTAAATTTTGAGTTTCATGGGTTTTGAATGTTAGAGACCAAAAAAGCATTTTCTCAGCGAGAGAAGTGAAAAAGTGACAATATGTGAATTTTCAGCACTGCGTTCAATTTTCTGCCTTTTTAGCTTTGGAAAAGAATAGAAATGCTGAGATGCAGTAGTTCTGGTGGTTTGAAGCTGGAACCAAGTCTAAATTTTGAGTTTCATGAGTTTTGAATGTTAGAGACCAAAAAGCGTTTTCTCAGCGAGAGAAGTGAAAAAGTGACAATATGTGAATTTTCAGCACTACACTCAACTTTCCGCCTTATTAGCTGTGGAACAGCATACAAATGCTGAGATGCAGTAGTTCTAGTGGTTTGAAGCTGGAACCAAGTCTAAATTTTGAGTTTCATGGGTTTTGAATGTTAGAGACCAAAAAAGCGTTTTCTCAGCGAGAGAAGTGACAAAGTGACAATATGTGAATTTTCAGCACTACACTCAATTTTCCGCCTTATTAGCTGTGGAACAGCATACAAATGTTGAGATGCAGTAGTTCTAGTGGTTTGAAGCTGGAACCAAGTCTAAATGTTTAGTTTCATGGGTTTTGAATGTTAGAGACCAAAAAAGCGTTTTCTCAGCGAGAGAAGTGAAAAAGTGACAATATGTGAATTTTCAGCACTGCGTTCAATTTTCTGCCTTTTTAGCTTTGGAAAAGAATAGAAATGCTGAGATGCAGTAGTTCTGGTGGTTTGAAGCTGGAACCAAGTCTAAATTTTGAGTTTCATGAGTTTTGAATGTTAGAGACCAAAAAAGCGTTTTCTCAGCGAGAGAAGTGAAAAAGTGACAATATGTGAATTTTCAGCACTGCGTTCAATTTTCTGCCTTTTTAGCTTTGGAAAAGAATAGAAATGCTGAGATGCAGTAGTTCTGGTGGTTTGAAGCTGAAACCAAGTCTAAATTTTGAGTTTCATGAGTTTTGAATGTTAGAGACCAAAAAAGCGTTTTCTCAGCGAGAGAAGTGAAAAAGTGACAATATGTGAATTTTCAGCACTGCGTTCAATTTTCAGCCTTATTAAATGTGGAACATCATAGAAATGCTGAGATGCAGTAGTTCTGGCGGTTTGAAGCTGGAACCAAGTCTAAATTTTGAGTTTCATGGGTTTTGAATGTTAGAGACCAAAAAAGCGTTTTCTCAGCGAGAGAAGTGAAAAAGTGACAATATGTGAATTTTCAGCACTACACTCAATTTTCCGCCTTATTAGCTGTGGAACAGCATACAAATGCTGAGATGCAGTAGTTCTGGTGGTTTGAAGCTGTAACCAAGTCTAAATTTTGAGTTTCATGAGTTTTGAATGTTAGAGACCAAAAAAGCGTTTTCTCAGCGAGAGAAGTGACAAAGTGACAATATGTGAATTTTCAGCACTACACTCAATTTTCCGCCTTATTAGCTGTGGAACAGCATACAAATGCTGAGATGCAGTAGTTCTAGTGGTTTGAAGCTGGAACCAAGTCTAAATGTTTAGTTTCATGGGTTTTGAATGTTAGAGACCAAAAAAGCGTTTTCTCAGCGAGAGAAGTGAAAAAGTGACAATATGTGAATTTTCAGCACTGCGTTCAATTTTCTGCCTTTTTAGCTTTGGAAAAGAATAGAAATGCTGAGATGCAGTAGTTCTGGTGGTTTGAAGCTGGAACCAAGTCTAAATTTTGAGTTTCATGAGTTTTGAATGTTAGAGACCAAAAAAGCGTTTTCTCAGCGAGAGAAGTGAAAAAGTGACAATATGTGAATTTTCAGCACTGCGTTCAATTTTCAGCCTTATTAAATGTGGAACATCATAGAAATGCTGAGATGCAGTAGTTCTGGCGGTTTGAAGCTGGAACCAAGTCTAAATTTTGAGTTTCATGGGTTTTGAATGTTAGAGACCAAAAAAGCGTTTTCTCAGCGAGAGAAGTGAAAAAGTGACAATATGTGAATTTTCAGCACTACACTCAATTTTCCGCCTTATTAGCTGTGGAACAGCATACAAATGCTGAGATGCAGTAGTTCTAGTGGTTTGAAGCTGGAACCAAGTCTAAATTTTGAGTTTCATGGGTTTTGAATGTTAGAGACCAAAAAAGCATTTTCTCAGCGAGAGAAGTGAAAAAGTGACAATATGTGAATTTTCAGCACTGCGTTCAATTTTCTGCCTTTTTAGCTTTGGAAAAGAATAGAAATGCTGAGATGCAGTAGTTCTGGTGGTTTGAAGCTGGAACCAAGTCTAAATTTTGAGTTTCATGAGTTTTGAATGTTAGAGACCAAAAAAGCGTTTTCTCAGCGAGAGAAGTGAAAAAGTGACAATATGTGAATTTTCAGCACTGCGTTCAATTTTCAGCCTTATTAAATGTGGAACATCATAGAAATGCTGAGATGCAGTAGTTCTGGCGGTTTGAAGCTGGAACCAAGTCTAAATTTTGAGTTTCATGGGTTTTGAATGTTAGAGACCAAAAAAGCGTTTTCTCAGCGAGAGAAGTGAAAAAGTGTCATTATGTGAATTTTCAGCACTGCGTTAAATTTTCAGCCTTATTAGCTTTAAAACAGCATAGAAATGCTGAGATGCAGTAGTTCTGGTGGTTTGAAGCTGGAACCAAGTCTAAATTTTGAGTTTCATGAGTTTTGAATGTTAGCGACCAAAAAAGCTTTATCTCAGCGAGAGAAGTGAAAAAGTGTCATTATGTGAATTTTCAGCACTGCGTTAAATTTTCAGCCTTATTAGCTTTAAAACAGCATAGAAATGCTGAGATGCAGTAGTTCTGGTGGTTTGAAGCTGGAACCAAGTCTAAATTTTGAGTTTCATGAGTTTTGAATGTTAGCGACCAAAAAAGCTTTATCTCAGCGAGAGAAGTGAAAAAGTGACAATATGTGAATTTTCAGCACTGCGTTCAATTTTCTGCCTTTTTAGCTTTGGGAAAAAATAGAAATGCTGAGATGCAGTAGTTCTGGTGGTTTGAAGCTGGAACCAAGTCTACATTTTGAGTTTCATGGGTTTTGAATGTTAGAGACCAAAAAAGCGTTTTCTCAGCGAGAGAAGTGAAAAAGTGACAATATGTGAATTTTCAGCACTGCGTTCAATTTTCTGCCTTTTTAGCTTTGGGAAAGAATAGAAATGCTGAGATGCAGTAGTTCTGGTGGTTTGAAGCTGGAACCAAGTCTAAATTTTGAGTTTCATGGGTTTTGAATGTTAGAGACCAAAAAAGCATTTTCTCAGCGAGTGAAGTGAAAAAGTGACAATATGTGAATTTTCAGCACTGCGTTAGATTTTCAGCCTTATTAGCTTTGGAACAGCATAGAAATGCTTAGATGCAGTAGTTCTGGTGGTTTGAAGCTGGAACCAAGTCTAAATTTTGAGTTTCATGAGTTTTGAATGTTAGAGACCAAAAAAGCGTTTTCTCAGCGAGAGAAGTGAAAAAGTGACAATATGTGAATTTTCAGCACTGCGTTAGATTTTCAGCCTTATTAGCTGTGGAACAGCATACAAATGCTGAGATGCAGTAGTTCTAGTGGTTTGAAGCTGGAACCAAGTCTAAATGTTTAGTTTCATGGGTTTTGAAGTTAGAGACCAAAAAAGCGTTTTCTCAGCGAGAGAAGTGAAAAAGTGACAATATGTGAATTTTCAGCACTGCGTTAAATTTTCTGCCTTTTTAGCTTTGGAAAAGAATAGAAATGCTGAGATGCAGTAGTTCTGGTGGTTTGAAGCTGGAACCAAGTCTAAATTTTGAGTTTCATGAGTTTTGAATGTTAGAGACCAAAAAAGCGTTTTCTCAGAGAGAGAAGTGAAAAAGTGACAATATGTGAATTTTCAGCACTGCGTTCAATTTTCAGCCTTATTAAATGTGGAACATCATAGAAATGCTGAGATGCAGTAGTTCTGGCGGTTTGAAGCTGGAACCAAGTCTAAATTTTGAGTTTCATGAGTTTTGAATGTTAGAGACCAAAAAAGCGTTTTCCTCAGCGAGAGAAGTGAAAAAGTGACAATATGTGAATTTTCAGCACTGCGTTCAATTTTCAGCCTTATTAAATGTGGAACAGAATAGAAATGCTGAGATGCAGTAGTTCTGGTGGTTTGAAGCTGGAACCAAGTCTAAATTTTGAGTTTCATGAGTTTTGAATGTTAGAGACCAAAAAAGCGTTTTCTCAGCGAGAGAAGTGAAAAAGTGACAATATGTGAATTTTCAGCACTACACTCAATTTTCCGCCTTATTAGCTGTGGAACAGCATAGAAATGCTGAGATGCAGTAGTTTTGGTGGTATGAAGCTGGAACCACGTCTCAAACCAAAATTTGAGTTTCATGGGTTTTGAATGTTAGAGACCAAAAAAGCATTTTCTCAGCGAGTGAAGTGAAAAAGTGACAATATGTGAATTTTCAGCACTGCGTAAGATTTTCAGCCTTATTAGCTTTGGAACAGCATAGAAATGCTTAGATGCAGTAGTTCTGGTGGTTTGAAGCTGGAACCAAGTCTAAATTTTGAGTTTCATGAGTTTTGAATGTTAGAGACCAAAAAAGCGTTTTCTCAGCGAGAGAAGTGAAAAAGTGACAATATGTGAATTTTCAGCACTGCGTTCAATTTTCTGCCTTTTTAGCTTTGGAAAAGAATAGAAATGCTGAGATGCAGTAGTTCTGGTGGTTTGAAGCTGGAACCAAGTCTAAATTTTGAGTTTCATGAGTTTTGAATGTTAGAGACCAAAAAAGCGTTTTCTCAGCGAGAGAAGTGAAAAAGTGACAATATGTGAATTTTCAGCACTGCGTTCAATTTTCAGCCTTATTAAATGTGGAACATCATAGAAATGCTGAGATGCAGTAGTTCTGGCGGTTTGAAGCTGGAACCAAGTCTAAATTTTGAGTTTCATGAGTTTTGAATGTTAGAGACCAAAAAAGCGTTTTCTCAGCGAGAGAAGTGAAAAAGTGACAATATGTGAATTTTCAGCACTGCGTTCAATTTTCAGCCTTATTAAATGTGGAACAGAATAGAAATGCTGAGATGCAGTAGTTCTGGTGGTTTGAAGCTGGAACCAAGTCTAAATTTTGAGTTTCATGAGTTTTGAATGTTAGAGACCAAAAAAGCGTTTCTCAGCGAGAGAAGTGAAAAAGTGACAATATGTGAATTTTCAGCACTACACTCAATTTTCCAAAGCCTTATTAGCTGTGGAACAGCATAGAAATGCTGAGATGCAGTAGTTTTGGTGGTTTGAAGCTGGAACCACGTCTACATTTTGAGTTTCATGAGTTTTGAATGTTAGAGACCAAAAAAGCGTTTTCTCAGCGAGAGAAGTGACAAAGTGACAATATGTGAATTTTCAGCACTGCGTTCAATTTTCAGCCTTTTTAGCTGTGGAACAGCATAGAAATGCCGAGATGCAGTAGTTCTGGTGGTTTGAAGCTGGAACCAAGTCTAAAATTTGAGTTTCATGGGTTTTGAATGTTAGAGACCAAAAAAGCGTTTTCTCAGCGAGAGAAGTGAAAAAGTGACAATATGTGAATTTTCAGCACTGCGTTCAATTTCCAGCCTTATTAACTGTGGAACATCATAGAAATGCTGAGATGCAGTAGTTCTGGTGGTTTGAAGCTGGAACCAAGTCTAAATTTTGAGTTTTATGGGTTTTGAATGTTAGAGACCAAAAAAGCGTTTTCTCAGCGAGAGAAGTGAAAAAGTGAGAATATGTGAATTTCAGCGCTACACTCACTTTTCCGCCTTATTAACTGTGGAACATCATAGAAATGCTGAGATGCAGTAGTTCTGGTGGTTTGAAGCTGGAACCAAGTCTAAATTTGAATTTCATGGTTTTTGAATGTTAGAGACCAAAAAAGCGTTTTCTCAGCGAGTGAAGTGAAAAAGTGACAATATGTGAATTTTCAGCACTGCGTTCAATTTCCAGCCTTATTAACTGTGGAACATCATAGAAATGCTGAGATGCAGTAGTTCTGGTGGTTTGAAGCTGGAACCAAGTCTAAATTTTGAGTTTTATGGTTTTGAATGTTAGAGACCAAAAAAGTGTTTTCTCAGGGAGAGAAGTGAAAAAGTGACAATATGTGAATTTTCAGCACTACACTCAATTTTCCGCCTTATTAACTGTGGAATAAGTTAATAATTCCACTCAACTAATGCTGAGATGCAGTAGTTCTGGTGGTTTGAAGCTGGAACCAAGTCTAAATTTTGAGTTTCATGGGTTTTGAATGTTAGAGACCAAAAAAGCGTTTTCTCGGTGAGAGAAGTGAAAAAGTGACAATATGTGAATTTTCAGAACTGCGTTCAATTTTCTGCCTTTTTAGCTTTGGAAAAGAATAAAATGCTGAGATGCAATAGTTCTGGTGGTTTGAAATTGTAACCACGTCTACATTTTGAGTTTCATGAGTTTTGAATGTTAGAGACCAAAAAAGCGTTTTCTCAGCGAGAGGAAGTGAAAAAGTGACAATATGTGAATTTCAGCACTACGTATCAATTTTCCGCCTTTTTAGCTTTGGAACAGCATAGAAATGCTGAGATGCAGTAGTTCTGGTGGTTTGAAGCTGGAACCAAGTCTAAATTTTGAATTTCATGGGTTTTGAATGTTAGAGACCAAAAAAGCGTTTTCTCAGCGAGTGAAGTGAAAAAGTGACAATATGTGAATTTTCAGCACTACACTCAATTTCGCTTATTAACTGTGGAACAGCATAGAAATGCTGAGATGCAGTAGTTTTGGTGGTTGAAGCTGGAACCAAGTCTAAATTTTGAGTTTTATGGTTTTGAATGTTAGAGACCAAAAAAGCGTTTTCTCAGCGAGAGAAGTGAAAAAGTGACAATATGTGAATTTTCAGCACTACACTCAATTTTCCGCCTTATTAACTGTGGAACATCATAGAAATGCTGAGATGCAGTAGTTCTGGTGGTTTGAAGCTGGAACAAGTCTAAATTTTGAATTTCATGGGTTTTGAATGTTAGAGACCAAAAGCGTTTTCTCAGCGAGTGAAGTGAAAAATTGACAATATGTGAATTTCAGCAATGCGTTCAATTTCCAGCCTTATTAACTGTGGAACATCATAGAAATGCTGAGATGCAGTAGTTCTGGTGGTTTGAAGCTGGAACCAAGTCTAAATTTTGAGTTTTATGGGTTTTGAATGTTAGAGACCAAAAAAGCGTTTTCTCAGCGAGAGAAGTGAAAAAGTGACAATATGTGAATTTTGAGCGCTACACTCACTTTTCCGCCTTATTAACTGTGGAACATCATAGAAATGCTGAGATGCAGTAGTTCTGGTGGTTTGAAGCTGGAACCAAGTCTAAATTTTGAATTTCATGGTTTTTGAATGTTAGAGACCAAAAAAGCGTTTTCTCAGCGAGTGAAGTGAAAAAGTGACAATATGTGAATTTTCAGCACTGCGTTCAATTTCCAGCCTTATTAACTGTGGAACATCATAGAAATGCTGAGATGCAGTAGTTCTGGTGGTTTGAAGCTGGAACCAAGTCTAAATTTTGAGTTTTATGGGTTTTGAATGTTAGAGACCAAAAAAGTGTTTTCTCAGCGAGAGAAGTGAAAAAGTGACAATATGTGAATTTTCAGCACTACGTTCAATTTTCTGCATTTTTAGCTTTGGAACAGCATAGAAATGCTGAGATGCAGTAGTTCTGGTGGTTTGAAGCTGGAACCAAGTCTAAATTTTGAATTTCATGGGTTTTGAATGTTAGAGACCAAAACAGCGTTTTCTCAGCGAGTGAAGTGAAAAAGTGACAATATGTGAATTTTCAGAACTACACTCAATTTTCCGCCTTATTAACTGTGGAATAAGTTAATAATTCCACTCAACTAATGCTGAGATGCAGTAGTTCTGGTGGTTTGAAGCTGGAACCAAGTCTAAATTTTGAGTTTCATGGGTTTTGAATGTTAGAGACCAAAAAAGCGTTTTCTCAGCGAGTGAAGTGAAAAAGTGACAATATGTGAATTTTCAGCACTACACTCAATTTTCCGCCTTATTAGCTGTGGAACAGCATAGAAATGCTGAGATGCAGTAGTTTTGGTGGTTTGAAGTTGGAACCACGTCTACATTTTGAGTTTCATGAGTTTTGAATGTTAGAGACCAAAAAAGCGTTTTCTCGGTGAGAGAAGTGAAAAAGTGACAATATGTGAATTTTCAGAACTGCGTTCAATTTTCTGCCTTTTTAGCTTTGGAAAAGAATAAAAATGCTGAGATGCAATAGTTCTGGTGGTTTGAAATTGTAACCAAGTCTACATTTTGAGTTTCATGAGTTTTGAATGTTAGAGACCAAAAAAGCGTTTTCTCAGCGAGAGAAGTGAAAAAGTGACAATATGTGAATTTTCAGCACTACGTTCAATTTTCTGCCTTTTTAGCTTTGGAACAGCATAGAAATGCTGAGATGCAGTAGTTCTGGTGGTTTGAAGCTGGAACCAAGTCTAAATTTTGAATTTCATGGGTTTTGAATGTTAGAGACCAAAAAAGCGTTTTCTCAGCGAGTGAAGTGAAAAAGTGACAATATGTGAATTTTCAGCACTACACTCAATTTTCCGCCTTATTAACTGTGGAACAGCATAGAAATGCTGAGATGCAGTAGTTTTGGTGGTTTGAAGCTGGAACCACGTCTACATTTTGAGTTTCATGAGTTTTGAATGTTAGAGACCAAAAAAGCGTTTTCTCAGCGAGTGAAGTGAAAAAGTGACAATATGTGAATTTCCAGCACTACACTCAATTTTCCGCCTTATTAGCTTTGGAAAAGAATAAAAATGCTGAGATGCAGTAGTTCTGGTGGTTTGAAGCTGGAACCAAGTCTACATTTTGAGTTTCATGAGTTTTGAATGTTAGAGACCAAAAAAGCGTTTTCTCGGTGAGAGAAGTGAAAAAGTGACAATATGTGAATTTTCAGAACTGCGTTCAATTTTCTGCCTTTTTAGCTTTGGAAAAGAATAAAAATGCTGAGATGCAGTAGTTCTGGTGGTTTGAAGCTGTAACCAAGTCTAAATTTTGAGTTTCATGAGTTTTGAATGTTAGAGAACAAAAAAGCGTTTTCTCAGCGAGAGAAGTGCAAAAGTGACAATATGTGAATTTTCAGCACTGCGTTCAATTTTCCGCCTTATTAACTGTGGAACATCATAGAAATGCTGAGATGCAGTAGTTCTGGTGGTTTGAAGCTGGAACCAAGTCTAAATTTTGAGTTTCATGGGTTTTGAATGTTAGAGACCAAAAAAGCGTTTTCTCAGCGAGAGAAGTGAAAAAGTGACAATATGTGAATTTTCAGCACTACGTTCAATTTTCTGCCTTTTTAGCTTTGGAACAGCATAGAAATGTTGAGATGCAGTAGTTTTGGTGGTTTGAAGCTGGAACCACGTCTACATTTTGAGTTTCATGAGTTTTGAATGTTAGAGACCAAAAAAGCGTTTTCTCGGTGAGAGAAGTGAAAAAGTGACAATATGTGAATATTCAGCACTGCGTTCAATTTTCTGCCTTTTTACCTTTGGAAAAGAATAGAAATGCTGAGATGCAGTAGTTCTGGTGGTTTGAAGCTGGAACCAAGTCTAAATTTTGAGTTTCATGGGTTTTGAATGTTAGAGACCAAAAAAGCGTTTTCTCGGTGAGAGAAGTGAAAAAGTGACAATATGTGAATTTTCAGAACTGCGTTCAATTTTCTGCCTTTTTAGCTTTGGAAAAGAATAAAAATGCTGAGATGCAGTAGTTCTGGTGGTTTGAAGCTGTAACCAAGTCTAAATTTTGAGTTTCATGAGTTTTGAATGTTACAGAACAAAAAAGCGTTTTCTCAGCGAGAGAAGTGCAAAAGTGACAATATGTGAATTTTCAGCACTGCGTTCAATTTTCCGCCTTATTAACTGTGGAACATCATAGAAATGCTGAGATGCAGTAGTTCTGGTGGTTTGAAGCTGGAACCAAGTCTAAATTTTGAGTTTCATGGGTTTTGAATGTTAGAGACCAAAAAAGCGTTTTCTCAGCGAGAGAAGTGAAAAAGTGACAATATGTGAATTTTCAGCACTACGTTCAATTTTCTGCCTTTTTAGCTTTGGAACAGCATAGAAATGTTGAGATGCAGTAGTTTTGGTGGTTTGAAGCTGGAACCACGTCTACATTTTGAGTTTCATGAGTTTTGAATGTTAGAGACCAAAAAAGCGTTTTCTCGGTGAGAGAAGTGAAAAAGTGACAATATGTGAATATTCAGCACTGCGTTCAATTTTCTGCCTTTTTACCTTTGGAAAAGAATAGAAATGCTGAGATGCAGTAGTTCTGGTGGTTTGAAGCTGGAACCAAGTCTAAATTTTGAGTTTCATGGGTTTTGAATGTTAGAGACCAAAAAAGCGTTTTCTCGGTGAGAGAAGTGAAAAAGTGACAATATGTGAATTTTCAGAACTACGTTCAATTTTCCGCCTTTTTAGCTTTGGAACAGCATAGAAATGCTGAGATGCAGTAGTTCTGGTGGTTTGAAGCTGGAACCAAGTCTAAATTTTGAATTTCATGGGTTTTGAATGTTAGAGACCAAAAAAGCGTTTTCTCAGCGAGTGAAGTGAAAAAGTGACAATATGTGAATTTTCAGCACTACACTCAATTTTCCGCCTTATTAACTGTGGAACAGCATAGAAATGCTGAGATGCAGTAGTTTTGGTGGTTTGAAGCTGGAACCAAGTCTAAATTTTGAGTTTTATGGGTTTTGAATGTTAGAGACCAAAAAAGCGTTTTCTCAGCGAGAGAAGTGAAAAAGTGACAATATGTGAATTTTCAGCACTACACTCAATTTTCCGCCTTATTAACTGTGGAACATCATAGAAATGCTGAGATGCAGTAGTTCTGGTGGTTTGAAGCTGGAACCAAGTCTAAATTTTGAATTTCATGGGTTTTGAATGTTAGAGACCAAAAAAGCGTTTTCTCAGCGAGTGAAGTGAAAAATTGACAATATGTGAATTTTCAGCAATGCGTTCAATTTCCAGCCTTATTAACTGTGGAACATCATAGAAATGCTGAGATGCAGTAGTTCTGGTGGTTTGAAGCTGGAACCAAGTCTAAATTTTGAGTTTTATGGGTTTTGAATGTTAGAGACCAAAAAAGCGTTTTCTCAGCGAGAGAAGTGAAAAAGTGACAATATGTGAATTTTGAGCGCTACACTCACTTTTCCGCCTTATTAACTGTGGAACATCATAGAAATGCTGAGATGCAGTAGTTCTGGTGGTTTGAAGCTGGAACCAAGTCTAAATTTTGAATTTCATGGTTTTTGAATGTTAGAGACCAAAAAAGCGTTTTCTCAGCGAGTGAAGTGAAAAAGTGACAATATGTGAATTTTCAGCACTGCGTTCAATTTCCAGCCTTATTAACTGTGGAACATCATAGAAATGCTGAGATGCAGTAGTTCTGGTGGTTTGAAGCTGGAACCAAGTCTAAATTTTGAGTTTTATGGGTTTTGAATGTTAGAGACCAAAAAAGTGTTTTCTCAGCGAGAGAAGTGAAAAAGTGACAATATGTGAATTTTCAGCACTACGTTCAATTTTCTGCATTTTTAGCTTTGGAACAGCATAGAAATGCTGAGATGCAGTAGTTCTGGTGGTTTGAAGCTGGAACCAAGTCTAAATTTTGAATTTCATGGGTTTTGAATGTTAGAGACCAAAACAGCGTTTTCTCAGCGAGTGAAGTGAAAAAGTGACAATATGTGAATTTTCAGAACTACACTCAATTTTCCGCCTTATTAACTGTGGAATAAGTTAATAATTCCACTCAACTAATGCTGAGATGCAGTAGTTCTGGTGGTTTGAAGCTGGAACCAAGTCTAAATTTTGAGTTTCATGGGTTTTGAATGTTAGAGACCAAAAAAGCGTTTTCTCAGCGAGTGAAGTGAAAAAGTGACAATATGTGAATTTTCAGCACTACACTCAATTTTCCGCCTTATTAGCTGTGGAACAGCATAGAAATGCTGAGATGCAGTAGTTTTGGTGGTTTGAAGTTGGAACCACGTCTACATTTTGAGTTTCATGAGTTTTGAATGTTAGAGACCAAAAAAGCGTTTTCTCGGTGAGAGAAGTGAAAAAGTGACAATATGTGAATTTTCAGAACTGCGTTCAATTTTCTGCCTTTTTAGCTTTGGAAAAGAATAAAAATGCTGAGATGCAATAGTTCTGGTGGTTTGAAATTGTAACCAAGTCTACATTTTGAGTTTCATGAGTTTTGAATGTTAGAGACCAAAAAAGCGTTTTCTCAGCGAGAGAAGTGAAAAAGTGACAATATGTGAATTTTCAGCACTACGTTCAATTTTCTGCCTTTTTAGCTTTGGAACAGCATAGAAATGCTGAGATGCAGTAGTTCTGGTGGTTTGAAGCTGGAACCAAGTCTAAATTTTGAATTTCATGGGTTTTGAATGTTAGAGACCAAAAAAGCGTTTTCTCAGCGAGTGAAGTGAAAAAGTGACAATATGTGAATTTTCAGCACTACACTCAATTTTCCGCCTTATTAACTGTGGAACAGCATAGAAATGCTGAGATGCAGTAGTTTTGGTGGTTTGAAGCTGGAACCACGTCTACATTTTGAGTTTCATGAGTTTTGAATGTTAGAGACCAAAAAAGCGTTTTCTCAGCGAGTGAAGTGAAAAAGTGACAATATGTGAATTTCCAGCACTACACTCAATTTTCCGCCTTATTAGCTTTGGAAAAGAATAAAAATGCTGAGATGCAGTAGTTCTGGTGGTTTGAAGCTGGAACCAAGTCTACATTTTGAGTTTCATGAGTTTTGAATGTTAGAGACCAAAAAAGCGTTTTCTCGGTGAGAGAAGTGAAAAAGTGACAATATGTGAATTTTCAGAACTGCGTTCAATTTTCTGCCTTTTTAGCTTTGGAAAAGAATAAAAATGCTGAGATGCAGTAGTTCTGGTGGTTTGAAGCTGTAACCAAGTCTAAATTTTGAGTTTCATGAGTTTTGAATGTTAGAGAACAAAAAAGCGTTTTCTCAGCGAGAGAAGTGCAAAAGTGACAATATGTGAATTTTCAGCACTGCGTTCAATTTTCCGCCTTATTAACTGTGGAACATCATAGAAATGCTGAGATGCAGTAGTTCTGGTGGTTTGAAGCTGGAACCAAGTCTAAATTTTGAGTTTCATGGGTTTTGAATGTTAGAGACCAAAAAAGCGTTTTCTCAGCGAGAGAAGTGAAAAAGTGACAATATGTGAATTTTCAGCACTACGTTCAATTTTCTGCCTTTTTAGCTTTGGAACAGCATAGAAATGTTGAGATGCAGTAGTTTTGGTGGTTTGAAGCTGGAACCACGTCTACATTTTGAGTTTCATGAGTTTTGAATGTTAGAGACCAAAAAAGCGTTTTCTCGGTGAGAGAAGTGAAAAAGTGACAATATGTGAATATTCAGCACTGCGTTCAATTTTCTGCCTTTTTACCTTTGGAAAAGAATAGAAATGCTGAGATGCAGTAGTTCTGGTGGTTTGAAGCTGGAACCAAGTCTAAATTTTGAGTTTCATGGGTTTTGAATGTTAGAGACCAAAAAAGCGTTTTCTCGGTGAGAGAAGTGAAAAAGTGACAATATGTGAATTTTCAGAACTGCGTTCAATTTTCTGCCTTTTTAGCTTTGGAAAAGAATAAAAATGCTGAGATGCAGTAGTTCTGGTGGTTTGAAGCTGTAACCAAGTCTAAATTTTGAGTTTCATGAGTTTTGAATGTTACAGAACAAAAAAGCGTTTTCTCAGCGAGAGAAGTGCAAAAGTGACAATATGTGAATTTTCAGCACTGCGTTCAATTTTCCGCCTTATTAACTGTGGAACATCATAGAAATGCTGAGATGCAGTAGTTCTGGTGGTTTGAAGCTGGAACCAAGTCTAAATTTTGAGTTTCATGGGTTTTGAATGTTAGAGACCAAAAAAGCGTTTTCTCAGCGAGAGAAGTGAAAAAGTGACAATATGTGAATTTTCAGCACTACGTTCAATTTTCTGCCTTTTTAGCTTTGGAACAGCATAGAAATGTTGAGATGCAGTAGTTTTGGTGGTTTGAAGCTGGAACCACGTCTACATTTTGAGTTTCATGAGTTTTGAATGTTAGAGACCAAAAAAGCGTTTTCTCGGTGAGAGAAGTGAAAAAGTGACAATATGTGAATATTCAGCACTGCGTTCAATTTTCTGCCTTTTTACCTTTGGAAAAGAATAGAAATGCTGAGATGCAGTAGTTCTGGTGGTTTGAAGCTGGAACCAAGTCTAAATTTTGAGTTTCATGGGTTTTGAATGTTAGAGACCAAAAAAGCGTTTTCTCGGTGAGAGAAGTGAAAAAGTGACAATATGTGAATTTTCAGAACTGCGTTCAATTTTCTGCCTTTTTAGCTTTGGAAAAGAATAAAAATGCTGAGATGCAGTAGTTCTGGTGGTTTGAAGCTGTAACCAAGTCTAAATTTTGAGTTTCATGAGTTTTGAATGTTAGAGAACAAAAAAGCGTTTTCTCAGCGAGAGAAGTGCAAAAGTGACAATATGTGAATTTTCAGCACTGCGTTCAATTTTCCGCCTTATTAACTGTGGAACATCATAGAAATGCTGAGATGCAGTAGTTCTGGTGGTTTGAAGCTGGAACCAAGTCTAAATTTTGAGTTTCATGGGTTTTGAATGTTAGAGACCAAAAAAGCGTTTTCTCAGCGAGAGAAGTGAAAAAGTGACAATATGTGAATTTTCAGCACTACGTTCAATTTTCTGCCTTTTTAGCTTTGGAACAGCATAGAAATGTTGAGATGCAGTAGTTTTGGTGGTTTGAAGCTGGAACCACGTCTACATTTTGAGTTTCATGAGTTTTGAATGTTAGAGACCAAAAAAGCGTTTTCTCGGTGAGAGAAGTGAAAAAGTGACAATATGTGAATATTCAGCACTGCGTTCAATTTTCTGCCTTTTTACCTTTGGAAAAGAATAGAAATGCTGAGATGCAGTAGTTCTGGTGGTTTGAAGCTGGAACCAAGTCTAAATTTTGAGTTTCATGGGTTTTGAATGTTAGAGACCAAAAAAGCATTTTCTCAGCGAGAGAAGTGAAAAAGTGACAATATGTGAATTTTCAGCACTGCGTTCAATTGTCTGCCTTTTTAGCTTTGGAACAGCATAGAAATGCTGAGATGCAGTAGTTCTGGTGGTTTGAAGCTGGAACCACGTCTACATTTTGAGTTTCATGAGTTTTGAATGTTAGAGACCAAAAAAGCGTTTTCTCAGCGAGAGAAGTGAAAAAGTGACAATATGTGAATTTTCAGCACTGCGTTCAATTTTCTGCCTTTTTAGCTTTGGAAAAGAATAGAAATGCTGAGATGCAGTAGTTCTGGTGGTTTGAAGCTGGAACCAAGTCTAAATTTTGAGTTTCATGGGTTTTGAATGTTAGAGACCAAAAAAGCGTTTTCTCAGCGAGAGAAGTGAAAAAGTGACAATATGTGAATTTTCAGCACTGCGTTCAATTTTCAGCCTTATTAACTGTGGAACATCATAGAAATGCTGAGATGCAGTAGTTCTGGTGGTTTGAAGCTGGAACCAAGTCTAAATTTTGAATTTCATGGGTTTTGAATGTTAGAGACCAAAAAAGCGTTTTCTCAGCGAGAGAAGTGAAAAAGTGACAATATGTGAATTTTCAGCACTGCGTTCTATTTTCCGCCATATTAACTGTGGAACATCATAGAAATGCTGAGACGCAGTAGTTCTGGTGGTTTGAAGCTGGAACCAAGTCTAAATTTTGAGTTTCATGAGTTTTGAATGTTAGAGACCAAAAAAGCGTTTTCTCAGCCAGAGAAGTGAAAAAGTGACAATATGTGAATTTTCAGCACTACTCAATTTTCCGCCTTATTAGCTGTGGAACAGCATACAAATGCTGAGATGCAGTAGTTCTAGTGGTTTGAAGCTGGAACCAAGTCTAAATGTTTAGTTTCATGGGTTTTGAATGTTAGAGACCAAAAAAGCATTTTCTCAGCGAGAGAAGTGAAAAAGTGACAATATGTGAATTTTCAGCACTGCGTTCAATTGTCTGCCTTTTTAGCTTTGGAACAGCATAGAAATGCTGAGATGCAGTAGTTTTGGTGGTTTGAAGCTGGAACCACGTCTACATTTTGAGTTTCATGAGTTTTGAATGTTAGAGACCAAAAAAGCGTTTTCTCAGCGAGAGAAGTGAAAAAGTGACAATATGTGAATTTTCAGCACTACGTTCAATTGTCTGCCTTTTTAGCTTTGGAACAGCATAGAAATGCTGAGATGCAGTAGTTCTGGTGGTTTGAAGCTGGAACCACGTCTACATTTTGAGTTTCATGAGTTTTGAATGTTAGAGACCAAAAAAGCGTTTTCTCAGCGAGAGAAGTGAAAAAGTGACAATATGTGAATTTTCAGCACTGCGTTCAATTTTCTGCCTTTTTAGCTTTGGAAAAGAATAGAAATGCTGAGATGCAGTAGTTCTGGTGGTTTGAAGCTGGAACCAAGTCTAAATTTTGAGTTTCATGGGTTTTGAATGTTAGAGACCAAAAAAGCGTTTTCTCAGCCAGAGAAGTGAAAAAGTGACAATATGTGAATTTTCAGCACTGCGTTCAATTTTCAGCCATATTAACTGTGGAACATCATAGAAATGCTGAGATGCAATAGTTCTGGTGGTTTGAAGCTGGAACCACGTCTACATTTTGAGTATCATGGGTTTTGAATGTTAGAGACCAAAAAAGCATTTTCTCAGCGAGAGAAGTGAAAAAGTGACAATATGTGAATTTTCAGCACTGCGTTCAATTGTCTGCCTTTTTAGCTTTGGAACAGCATAGAAATGCTGAGATGCAGTAGTTTTGGTGGTTTGAAGCTGGAACCACGTCTACATTTTGAGTTTCATGAGTTTTGAATGTTAGAGACCAAAAAAGCGTTTTCTCAGCGAGAGAAGTGAAAAAGTGACAATATGTGAATTTTCAGCACTGCGTTCAATTTTCTGCCTTTTTAGCTTTGGAAAAGAATAGAAATGCTGAGATGCAGTAGTTCTGGTGGTTTGAAGCTGGAACCAAGTCTAAATTTTGAGTTTCATGGGTTTTGAATGTTAGAGACCAAAAAAGCGTTTTCTCAGCGAGAGAAGTGAAAAAGTGACAATATGTGAATTTTCAGCACTGCGTTCAATTTTCAACCTTATTAACTGTGGAACATCATAGAAATGCTGAGATGCAGTAGTTCTGGTGGTTTGAAGCTGGAACCAAGTCTAAATTTTGAATTTCATGGGTTTTGAATGTTAGAGACCAAAAAAGCGTTTTCTCAGCGAGAGAAGTGAAAAAGTGACAATATGTGAATTTTCAGCACTACGTTCAATTTTCCGCCTTATTAGCTGTTGAACAGCATACAAATGCTGAGATGCAGTAGTTCTAGTGGTTTGAAGCTGGAACCAAGTCTAAATGTTTAGTTTCATGGGTTTTGAATGTTAGAGACCAAAAAAGCATTTTCTCAGCGAGAGAAGTGAAAAAGTGACAATATGTGAATTTTCAGCACTGCGTTCAATTATCTGCCTTTTTAGCTTTGGAACAGCATAGAAATGCTGAGATGCAGTAGTTCTGGTGGTTTGAAGCTGGAACCAAGTCTAAATTTTGAGTTTCATGAGTTTTGAATGTTAGAGACCAAAAAAGCGTTTTCTCAGCGAGAGAAGTGCAAAAGTGACAATATGTGAATTTTCAGAACTGCGTTCAATTTTCCGCCTTATTAACTGTGGAACATCATAGAAAGGCTGAGATGCAGTAGTTCTGGTGGTTTGATAAAGGAACCAAGTCTAAATTTTGAGTTTCATGGGTTTTGAATGTTAGAGACCAAAAAAGCGTTTTCTCAGCGAGAGAAGTGAAAAAGTGACAATATGTGAATTTTCAGCACTACGTTCAATTTTCCGCCTTTTTAGCTTTGGAAAAGAATAAAAATGCTGAGATGCAGTTGTTCTGGTGGTTTGAAGCTGGAACCAAGTCTAAATTTTGAGTTTCGTTACGTTCAATTTTCTGCCTTTTTAGCTTTGGAACAGCATAGAAATGCTGAGATGCAGTAGTTCTGGTAGTTTGAAGCTGGAACCAAGTCTAAA
>JAXBVF010000173.1:0-24916 GCA_036418095.1 Xiphophorus birchmanni
TACTATGACGTCGAAAATTTCCAAAAAATTACATACTATACTATGAAGTCGAAAATGTCCTAAAAATGACATACTATACTATGACGTCGAAAATGTCCTAAAAATGACATACTATACTATGACGTCGAAAATGTCCAAAAAATGACATACTATACTATGACGTCGAAAATGTCCAAAAAATGACATACTATACTATGATGTCGAAAATGTCCTAAAAATGACATACTATAACTATGACGTCGAAAATGTCCAACAAATTACATACTATACTATTACGTCGAAAATGTCCCAAAAAAAAGACATACTACACTATGACGTCGAAAATGTCCAAAAAATTACATACTATACTATGACGTCGAAAATGTCCAAAAAAAATGACATACTATACTATGACGTCGAAAATGTCCAAAAAATTACATACTATACTATGACGTCGAAAATGTCCAAAAAAAATGACATACTACACTATGACGTCGAAAATGTCCAAAAAAATGACATACTATACTATGACGTCGAAAATGTCCTAAAAATGACATACTATAGTATGGACGTCGAAAATGTCCAACAAATTACATACTATACTATTACGTCGAAAATGTCCCAAAAAAATGACATACTATACTATGACGTCGAAAATGTCCAAAAAATGACATACTATACTATGACGTCGAAAATGTCCTAAAAATGACATACTATACTATGATGTCGAAAATGTCCTAAAAATGACATACTATAACTATGACGTCGAAAATGTCCAACAAATGACATACTATACTATGACGTCGAAAATGTCCAAAAAAAATGACATACTATACTATGACGTCGAAAATGTCCTAAAAATGACATACTATAGTATGGACGTCGAAAATGTCCAAAAAAATGACATATTATACTATGACGTCGAAAATGTCCAAAAAAATTACATACTATACTATGACGTCGAAAATGTCCAAAAAATGACATACGATAGTATGGATGTCGAAAATGTCCGAAAATGACATACTATATATACTATGACGTCGAAAATGTCCTAAAAATGACATACTATACTATGACGTCGAAAATGTCCCAAAAAATGACATAGTATACTATGACGTCGAAAATGTCAAAAAAATGACATACTATACTATGACGTCAAAAATGTCCTAAAAATGACATACTATAGTATGGACGTCGAAAATGTCCAAAAAAATGACATACTATACTATGACGTCGAAAATGTCCAAAAAATGACATACGATAGTATGGATGTCGAAAATGTCCGAAAATGACATACGATAGTATGGACGTCGAAAATGTCCACGAAAATGTCCTAAAAATGACATACGATAGTATGGACGTCAAAAATGTCCACAAAAAAAGACATACCATAGTATGATGTCGAAAATGTCCTAAAAATGACATACTATACTATGTCGTCGAAAATGTCCAAAAAATGACATACTATACTATGACGTCGAAATGTCCAAAAAATGACATACTATATATACTATGACGTCGAAAATGTCCTAAAAATGACATACTATACTATGACGTCGAAAATGTCCAAAAAATGACATACTATATATACTATGACGTCGAAAATGTCCTAAAAATGACATACTATACTATGACGTCGAAAATGTCCAAAAAATGACATACTATATATACTATGAAGTCGAAAATGTCTTAAAAATGACATTCTATAACCATGACGTCGAAAATTTCCAACAAATTACATACTATATTATGACGTTGAAAATGTCCAAAAAAATGACATACTATACTATGACGTCGAAAATGTCCAAAAAAATGACATAGTATGACGTCGAAAATGTCCAAAAAAATGACATAGTATAACGTCGAAAATGTCCTAAAAATGACATAGTGTACTATGACGTCGAAAATGTCCAAAAAATGACATACTATACTATGATGTCAAAAATGTCCAAAAAAATGACATAGTATAACGTCGAAAATGTCCTAAAAATGACATAGTATACTATGACGTCGAAAATGTCCAAAAAAATGACATACTATACTATGACGTCGAAATGTCCTAAAAATGACATACTATAGTATGGACGTCGAAAATGTCCAAAAAAATGACATATTATACTATGACGTCGAAAATGTCCAAAAAATGACATACTATACTATGATGTCGAAAATGTCCAAAAAATGACATACTATACTATGATGTCAAAAATGTCCAAAAAAATGACATAGTATAACGTCGAAAATGTCCAAAAAAATGACATAGTATACTATGACGTCGAAAATGTCCAAAAAAATGACATACTATACTATGACGTCGAAAATGTCCTAAAAATGACATACTATAGTATGGACGTCGAAAATGTCCAAAAAAATGACATATTATACTATGACGTCGAAAATGTCCTAAAAATGACATACTATAGTATGGACGTCGAAAATGTCCAAAAAAATGACATATTATACTATGACGTCGAAAATGTCCAAAAAAAATTACATACTATACTATGACGTCGAAAATGTCCAAAAAATGACATACGATAGTATGGATGTCGAAAATGTCCGAAAATGACATACTATATATACTATGACGTCGAAAATGTCCTAAAAATGACATACTATACTATGACGTCGAAAATGTCCAAAAAATGACATACTATACTATGATGTCAAAAATGTCCAAAAAATGACATAGTATAACGTCGAAAATGTCCTAAAAATGACATAGTATACTATGACGTCGAAAATGTCCAAAAAAATGACATATTATACTATGACGTCGAAAATGTCCAAAAAATGACATACTATACTATGACGTCGAAAATGTCCAAAAAATGACATACTATACTATGACGTCCAAAAAATGACATACTATACTATGACGTCGAAAATGTCCAAAAAATGACATACTATACTATGATGTCGAAAATGTCCTAAAAATGACATACTATAACTATGACGTCGAAAATGTCCAACAAATTACATACTATACTATTACGTCGAAAATGTCCCAAAAAAAAGACATACTACACTATGACGTCGAAAATGTCCAAAAAATTACATACTATACTATGACGTCGAAAATGTCCAGAAAAAATGACATACTATACTATGACGTCGAAAATGTCCAAAAAATTACATACTATACTATGACGTCGAAAATGTCCAAAAAAAATGACATACTACACTATGACGTCGAAAATGTCCAAAAAAATGACATACTATACTATGACGTCGAAAATGTCCTAAAATGACATACTACAGTATGGACGTCGAAAATGTCCAACAAATTACATACTATACTATTACGTCGAAAATGTCCCAAAAAAATGACATACTATACTATGACGTCGAAAATGTCCAAAAAATGACATACTATACTATGACGTCGAAAATGTCCTAAAAATGACATACTATACTATGATGTCGAAAATGTCCTAAAAATGACATACTATAACTATGACGTCGAAAATGTCCAACAAATGACATACTATACTATGACGTCGAAAATGTCCTAAAAATGACATACTATAGTATGGACGTCGAAAATGTCCAAAAAAATGACATATTATACTATGACGTCGAAAATGTCCAAAAAAATGACATACTATACTATGACGTCGAAAATGTCCTAAAAATGACATACTATAGTATGGACGTCGAAAATGTCCAAAAAAATGACATATTATACTATGACGTCGAAAATGTCCAAAAAATGACATACTATACTATGATGTCAAAAATGTCCAAAAAAATGACATAGTATAACGTCGAAAATGTCCCAAAAAATGACATAGTATACTATGACGTCGAAAATGTCCAAAAAAATGACATACTATACTATGACGTCAAAAATGTCCTAAAAATGACATACTATAGTATGGACGTCGAAAATGTCCAAAAAAATGACATATTATATACTATGACGTCGAAAATGTCCAAAAAATGACATACTATACTATGACATCGAAAATGTCCAAAAAATGACATACTATACTATGATGTCGAAAATGTCCTAAAAATGACATACTATAACTATGACGTCGAAATGTCCAACAAATTACATACTATACTATGACGTCGAAAATGTCCAAAAAAAATGACATACTATACTATGACGTCGAAAATGTCCAAAAAATGACATACTATACTATGATGTCAAAAATGTCCAAAAAAATGACATAGTATAACGTCGAAAATGTCCAAAAAAATGACATAGTATACTATGACGTCGAAAATGTCCAAAAAAATGACATACTATACTATGACGTCGAAAATGTCCTAAAAATGACATACTATAGTATGGACGTCTAAAATGTCCAAAAAAATGACATATTATACTATGACGTCGAAAATGTCCAAAAAATGACATAGTATACTATGATGTCGAAAATGTCCTAAAAATGACATACTATAACTATGACGTCGAAAATGTCCAAAAAAATGACATACTTATACTATGACGTCGAAAATGTCCAAAAAATTACATACTATACTATGACGTCGAAAATGTCCAAAAAATGACATACTATACTATGATGTCAAAAATGTCCAAAAAAATGACATAGTATAACGTCGAAAATGTCCAAAAAAATGACATAGTATACTATGACGTCGAAAATGTCAAAAAAAATGACATACTATACTATGACGTCGAAATGTCCTAAAAATGACATACTATAGTATGGACGTCGAAAATGTCCAAAAAAATGACATATTATAATATGACGTCGAAAATGTCCAAAAAATGACATACTATACTATGATGTCGAAAATGTCCAAAAAATGACATACTATACTATGATGTCGAAAATGTCCTAAAAATGACATACTATACTATGACGTCGAAAATGTCCTAAAAATGACATACTATACTATGACGTCGAAAATGTCCAAAAAATGACATACTATACTATGATGTCAAAAATGTCCAAAAAAATGACATAGTATAACGTCGAAAATCAGTTTTCTTCACTTCAATCAAATCCGTCTGTGTTCTTCTGGAAAGACTTCCTGCATAAGCAGATGATTCATCTCTGGCCACAAAATGTTTAATCTTTAATCCGTCATGCATGTTGAAGTGTTTATTATGACATATTATACTATGACGTCGAAAATGTCCAAAAAATGACATACTATACTATGAAGTCGAAAATGTCCAAAAAATGACATACTATACTATGACGTCGAAAATGTCCAAAAAATGACATACTATACTATGATGTCGAAAATCTCCTAAAAATGACATACTATAACTATGACGTCGAAAATGTCCAACAAATTACATACTATACTATGACGTCGAAAATGTCCCAAAAAAAAAGACATACTATACTATGACGTCGAAAATGTCCAAAATATTACATACTATACCAGGGGTGGCGAACAAGTTAGACACAAAGAGCCGAAATCTTTAACTGTGAAAGTCCAAGAGCCACACCACGCGCTGACCTGCCAAGACAGACACACACACACGCGCACACAAACACACATAATTAAAACCATATATTTTTCTAATAACACACTCCTCTTCTTACAACATAACCCTCAAGTGTCCACCCTCAACACACACATCAAATGCAGCTTAGCCAGAGGTAATACAGCAACTACCCTGGAGGTCAGACACCCCCCTCTCCACACACACACAGGCACTGCTCTCTCTATCCCTCACTCTGACACACGAAACTAATGAACACACTTCAGATACATAGATAGGGCCTGTATAATGTAAATTGATCAATATTGAAATATTCACACAGGCATGTTTAGTCAGATGGTATTTTTTTCAAACTACATCACAGAGTTTCTTACCTTGCTGGAGGTGATGGGGTGATAATCTCAGTGGGATTTCTGGCATCTCTTGTTTCTAGTAATCCTCTGCAAATCAGGTTGGTATTCAGTTGTAGCCACTCGGAGCAGTTCCTTTACGTGAGTGTCAGTCAGAACGGACCGATGCTTGGACTTCACGTGTTTCAAGGTAGAAAACAGGGATTCGCAGACATATGTTGAGGAGAACATCGACAGCAGTTTGAGGGCAGCTCTTTTTACACACGGGTATTTTTCAGTTGGCACAACTCTCCAAAACGCAACAGGGCCTTCTTTCAAAAGAGATTTCAGTCTGTCATCCTCGCGTAGCTCAATCATCTCCAGTTCACTCGCTGCCTCATCAGTGACAAGTGGGGATTTGAGGCAGTCTGCCTCTGCATTAAAAGGGTCGATGAGAAGAGCGATCTGTGGTCTTTTCTGCTGCAGGTCCTCAAAACGCAAAGTAATGCTCCCGTGCAGTTGCACAAGCATTTTCACGTACTGACCCATATTCATTTTAATGCCAGCCTTCTGCTGGGCGCTGCGCAATGAAGGAAAATGGGACAGATTGCCATTTTGAATGTGCACTTTGAACAGCTTCACCTTGTTAACAAAGGAGAATACACTTTGTGTCAGATCAGGAAGAGTTTTTAATTTCCCCTTGTTGTTGCGCAACACCCCCCCCCTCCTTTCTGTCTCTACTGTCTCACTCTCTACTTCCTCTTCTGAGAGGGGAGATGTGCTACCAGCTCTCCTTCTAACGGGTTAATTGAGTTTCCTAAATCTGCTGGGATTTACCCTGTCCAGAACTGAAGTAAACTCTGTTTAAGCTGGTTTCGAGAAACGATTCGCCTGGTTATCTGACGGCCTACATCCAGGTGTCCCACCCTTCTTCACCCTGTGAATTAGCCAGACTGAGCAGCCTACAGCCAACTAGTTTCACAGAGCACACCTGTTAACGGTCGCTCGTTCTCTATTTTGCAACTTGCATTTGTTATTGAACCAGGTAGGTTTTAGTGACTCGGGCGAGTCCCAAGGATGTTGTTTTAAATATGGGCTACCAGCAACCTAAAAACATTTTCCACTTTTTCCTCTCCAGAATCAAACATCACAGCTATTTTACAACCATCAAAGAACTTTAAGGTGACTCATTAACTGAATGTCCACAACATCTTTTAGATTTTCTTTATGCTAAATATTTTATTAGTAAGGCATTTTTGCAAGGGTCAGTACAGCTTAATTCAGTAGCAGAAATAATCAAATAAGTAAAATCAATCATCTAGTCTATCTTTCCCTACTGCTGACACTGAGAACTAAAAAAGGAACCTTAGAGAGAGACGGACGGAGTTTGGCGTTTCGAACCCCAGACCTGGCTTGATGATGAAAACGGTGTTGCAGCAGGAGGAAGACGCCGGTTGATGAAGGCCAGGATCTCCGCAGGTCTGATGAGCCTCTTCTCCGCATGGATGGTGAGGTCACACAGGACTTGGTGCTGGCAGGAAAAAAGGCACCAGTTCTTCTTCCTTGTCTTTGTCTTCATCTTTGTCTTTGGGGTCAGAACCCAGCCGATGAGAGAAGTGCGATTCGAAGCCACAGGTTGTGGGCCAGACGGGTTGGTCTCCATGTGCAGGACAGTCGTCGGCTCCGTGGCTCCGGCTCTTCTTCAGCTGCAGAGTTCTTTGTCCATCTCGATCTTGACTCGAAGCTGCCCGGAGGATCCAACAAACGGTTCCTCTTTTGCACTCACCTTTTATAGGGTTTCTGACTGCTCAGACAGATGATCTCATATCCATCACTGTCTTACAGACATTTCCTGATGTCTGTGCTAATGTCTCAGGGTTGCTCAACCTCCTATGTCCATTGCCTGCACGACCTTTCCTCTGAAAAGTTTTTTACATTGTTCAACAACCTGTTTCCATATAAGGTGCTGATCATCTCTGCTCTCCTGTTAGTTCCCCTTTTTCCCTTCCTGTCACCTTTCACCTACCATCTACCTCCAACATATCAGTGATGTTTAATTGCAGTTTTATAACCTTTTACACCATTTCAAGTTCAATGTCAAAATCACATTTATATCACATTTATTTTCTTCAGCTTCTCTGATCTATCATTCATTTATGATTTTATAACCATTACTTATTAATTATTCTTATTATAATCTTAATGTGAGTTATTACAGATGTTTTTCTGAAAAGAAACCAAGAATAATCTATTATTCTAATTATTTGATACCAAAGTTACATTTGCTTGTTTTTCTTATAAGTGTTCTCACAAATATAAGTGTAAGTATTATTACAAGTAAATCAATATTAATATAAGTATTTTACTTTGAATCTTATCAAATTACTCAAAATGTTTAGATTTAATTTTTTAAAACTTTCATGCTTTAAACTAAGAAATAGTCTCAGCTATTTTTATAAATCTGCAGGCTGGAAACTTCCTCTTTTTCCAGGAAACCTGCTTTTCTTGTTTAATGACTCTCTCTGACTGACTATGATTTCTTATGATTAGATAGAAAAAAGTAGAATTAAAGCAAAGTTTGCATGACACAAAAACAACACACACAACCAGATTTATTTTATTGACACTTAAGTCTACTGTTGGGCCTTGATGTCACTTGAGTGATTCATTTTAAAGATAACTTTATTTATTATTACTGTTAAACTAACTTTATTGACACTTAAGTCTACTGTTGGGCCTTGATGTCACTTGAGTGATTCATTTTAAAGATAACTTTATTTATTATTACTGTTAAACTAACTTTATTGACACTTAAGTCTACTGTTGGGCCCTGATGTCACTTGAGTGATTCATTTTAAAGATAACTTTATTTATTATTACTGTTAAACTAAAATCTCCAGCATGGGGAAGTGGGATGAGCTCGGATTTTCTTGACACCCCCTCCACGAGGTCAGACCTTTCACATGCTGGGAGTCCATCACCCTCCTGCAGTTCGCCGTCCTCATCCCCTGGAAAGAGAAGAGGTTCGTCTGGGATGTGAAGATGCAGATTCTTCATCCTCAGTTGTCACCGAGGGCTCAGTGTAGTCATCAAAACTCCACTTCTCTTGACACCCCCTCTTTGGAGTTTTGATTTCCCCCATGAGGTGATGAATGTCGAAGAAAACTTGGATCGCTCTGATTCTTCTACAGGAACCTTCGCTGGATGAACTGTCGGTTCTTCAGGATGTGGAATGGTTCTTTAGGGAAGATGGGCTGAGACAGAAGGCCTCAAAAAAAAAAAATTCTGGCTGTTCAACAGAGCAAAGCAAAAAGCATAAGCATCATGACGCTTTATCCGTAATCATGATCCTTTTCTATTTTAATCCATCAGGTTGTGACAGGAGTTCTTCTTTAGCATAATCCAATTTCTTCACGGCCCTCCCAGTCCAAAGCCTTGAAGTTGTTCTTTGAACGGCAACCTTCCTGTAATAGTGGCCAGTCTAATGTAGGATGGCATGGTGCTTGATTCTCTGGCCATCTTCTTGTAATGTTCTGGTTTGCTGTAGCTAAGAACTGGCTTGAGCACTGCTTCCTCATGGACCCCTTTCTTCATCAGTAGTACTGTGTTGAAGTTCAGTACTTACTTTACAAAATCTTGGGCGTTGAATCTCAGCTTGATCACCGTAGCTGCAGGCCAATCTTGAGCTTTAATCCAAACTCTCTGCCCTGTTTTCAGTGACAATTTGAGCTGCAACTTCCCTTTTCCTTCTCTAAGCAAAAAGGAGAAGTGTCTTCGCCTCCCTGCTTTCTGTGACGTGAACGGAGTTCCTCTGCAGGGGAAGACCTGCTCTTCTAGCAGTTGTCACTGTGTCCATCAGCACCAAGAGGTACTTCTCACCTCTCTTTCCTGTTATCCCCATTGGCTCTGCTACATCCATGCAGACAGAACCCCATGGGACTGTGCTCTTGATGAACAAACCTTCCATCCGCTGCCCTGGGTGCCCTGCGTAGCTGTGCAGAATGCTGATGCAGTTCTGTTGAGTTCTCCTCACTTTCCAAACGATCTGGACGGCCGGCTTCCTCCGGTTTCTTCCCCAGATTTTCCTCCTCGAAGTGATCATCCATCACTCCGTCTCTCTGTCGGTTCGAGTTGTCTATCCCCCAAAGCCTCTCTTTAGCCTTCAAGCAGGGATGGGTCTAGACTATGTTGGCTACTCTTCACTGTCTGGATCCGGTCATTTATCCTCAGTAGAAGCTTTCCCTCACCTGTATGCCATACAGTTACTGCAAGGGTTGTGACTGACGGCCTTATCAGTCACCATTAACTCTATTCCCTAAGAGTTAACCATCCAAGTGAGCTATTCAGAATCACACATCTGTTTTTACTGACTTGGTTTATGGGGCCCTCCTACTCCGTTAGTCGAGCCCCACGTTGGGCGCCACTTGTTGTTGCGCAACACCCCCCCCCTCCTTTCTGTCTCTACTGTCTCACTCTCTACTTCCTCTTCTGAGAGGGGAGATGTGCTACCAGCTCTCCTTCTAACGGGTTAATTGAGTTTCCTAAATCTGCTGGGATTTACCCTGTCCAGAACTGAAGTAAACTCTGTTTAAGCTGGTTTCGAGAAACGATTCGCCTGGTTATCTGACGGCCTACATCCAGGTGTCCCACCCTTCTTCACCCTGTGAATTAGCCAGACTGAGCAGCCTACAGCCAACTAGTTTCACAGAGCACACCTGTTAACGGTCGCTCGTTCTCTATTTTGCAACTTGCATTTGTTATTGAACCAGGTAGGTTTTAGTGACTCGGGCGAGTCCCAAGGATGTTGTTTTAAATATGGGCTACCAGCAACCTAAAAACATTTTCCACTTTTTCCTCTCCAGAATCAAACATCACAGCTATTTTACAACCATCAAAGAACTTTAAGGTGACTCATTAACTGAATGTCCACAACATCTTTTAGATTTTCTTTATGCTAAATATTTTATTAGTAAGGCATTTTTGCAAGGGTCAGTACAGCTTAATTCAGTAGCAGAAATAATCAAATAAGTAAAATCAATCATCTAGTCTATCTTTCCCTACTGCTGACACTGAGAACTAAAAAAGGAACCTTAGAGAGAGACGGACGGAGTTTGGCGTTTCGAACCCCAGACCTGGCTTGATGATGAAAACGGTGTTGCAGCAGGAGGAAGACGCCGGTTGATGAAGGCCAGGATCTCCGCAGGTCTGATGAGCCTCTTCTCCGCATGGATGGTGAGGTCACACAGGACTTGGTGCTGGCAGGAAAAAAGGCACCAGTTCTTCTTCCTTGTCTTTGTCTTCATCTTTGTCTTTGGGGTCAGAACCCAGCCGATGAGAGAAGTGCGATTCGAAGCCACAGGTTGTGGGCCAGACGGGTTGGTCTCCATGTGCAGGACAGTCGTCGGCTCCGTGGCTCCGGCTCTTCTTCAGCTGCAGAGTTCTTTGTCCATCTCGATCTTGACTCGAAGCTGCCCGGAGGATCCAACAAACGGTTCCTCTTTTGCACTCACCTTTTATAGGGTTTCTGACTGCTCAGACAGATGATCTCATATCCATCACTGTCTTACAGACATTTCCTGATGTCTGTGCTAATGTCTCAGGGTTGCTCAACCTCCTATGTCCATTGCCTGCACGACCTTTCCTCTGAAAAGTTTTTTACATTGTTCAACAACCTGTTTCCATATAAGGTGCTGATCATCTCTGCTCTCCTGTTAGTTCCCCTTTTTCCCTTCCTGTCACCTTTCACCTACCATCTACCTCCAACATATCAGTGATGTTTAATTGCAGTTTTATAACCTTTTACACCATTTCAAGTTCAATGTCAAAATCACATTTATATCACATTTATTTTCTTCAGCTTCTCTGATCTATCATTCATTTATGATTTTATAACCATTACTTATTAATTATTCTTATTATAATCTTAATGTGAGTTATTACAGATGTTTTTCTGAAAAGAAACCAAGAATAATCTATTATTCTAATTATTTGATACCAAAGTTACATTTGCTTGTTTTTCTTATAAGTGTTCTCACAAATATAAGTGTAAGTATTATTACAAGTAAATCAATATTAATATAAGTATTTTACTTTGAATCTTATCAAATTACTCAAAATGTTTAGATTTAATTTTTTAAAACTTTCATGCTTTAAACTAAGAAATAGTCTCAGCTATTTTTATAAATCTGCAGGCTGGAAACTTCCTCTTTTTCCAGGAAACCTGCTTTTCTTGTTTAATGACTCTCTCTGACTGACTATGATTTCTTATGATTAGATAGAAAAAAGTAGAATTAAAGCAAAGTTTGCATGACACAAAAACAACACACACAACCAGATTTATTTTATTGACACTTAAGTCTACTGTTGGGCCTTGATGTCACTTGAGTGATTCATTTTAAAGATAACTTTATTTATTATTACTGTTAAACTAACTTTATTGACACTTAAGTCTACTGTTGGGCCTTGATGTCACTTGAGTGATTCATTTTAAAGATAACTTTATTTATTATTACTGTTAAACTAACTTTATTGACACTTAAGTCTACTGTTGGGCCCTGATGTCACTTGAGTGATTCATTTTAAAGATAACTTTATTTATTATTACTGTTAAACTAAAATCTCCAGCATGGGGAAGTGGGATGAGCTCGGATTTTCTTGACACCCTGCAGGTCCAGGTTTAGTTTGTCCAAGTGTGAAAGCATGTCCACTAAGAAAGCCAAATCCATAAGCCATTTGGGGTCTGAGAGCTGAGGGTAACTTTTGTTCTTTTCTGCCATAAACAATTTTACTGGTTCCAAAAGCTCCAAAAAGCGTGAAACCACTTTACCTCTTGAGAGCCATCTTACAGCGCAGTGCAGTGGCAAGTCACCTGGCAAGTCTCCGTCTAGGTCAGCAATGAGATTTTTGAACTGTCGGTGAGTAAGGGCATGCGTGCGGATGTAGTTCACAATCTCCATCATAGGTTTCATGACGTGGTCTAAATTCAGTGTTTTAGACACGAGTTGCTCCCGGTGGATGATGCAGTGAAAATTCCAAAAATCGGGGAAGAGGTCATCACCCTTACAAAGGCCCACAAGGCCGTTCACAGAACCAATCATCGATGGCGCTCCATCCGTGGCTATTGCGGTGAGTTTTTCTAAAGACATATTCGCTGTTTTGAATACTTCCATCATTGCTTCTTTTACGTCAGTGCCGCGAGTTCTGTCTTTTAATGGGACAATATCGAGAAGCTCTTCTTTCACCACGCAGTCCTCAGAAATCATTCGTACAAATATTGCCAACTGTGGCTTGTCCTGTATGTCGCATGACTCGTCTAATGCTACACTAAAATAAGCACATGCGTTCAGGTCTGCATGTAGATCAGATTCAAGCGCATTATTTATGTCTGATATTCTGGTTTCAACTGTGTGTCGTGACATCTGGAGATCAGTGATGGAATCTTTGAGTTGTTTGTTATCTGGAGCCAAAATGTCAATTAAATCTACAAAACACTGTTTTAAAAACTCGCCTTCGTTGTATGGTTTTTTAGCACGGGCAATATTCCATGCCACTTTATAGGATGCAAGTGTCACAGCTTCTCCACGCTTGGTCAAATGCTGAAACATTTGAGACTGTCTTTTTACCTGGCTTTTCAATGTGCTCAATTTTTGCTTCCGTAGTTCAGTACCTTTGGGGAAATCCTTGTCAATATTAGCATGGAGTGTGCTAAAATGACGCTGAAGGTTTGAAGCCTTGTAATGTGATATCGTGGTATCGCATAATAAACAGAGCGATTTGCCATTCCGTTCAATAAAAAAGTAAGCATCTTCCCATTCTTCCAGAAATGTCCTGTGTTCATCGTCATATTTTCGTTTAGCTTTGCATTTTGCCATTTTTTACAAAGAAGGTAAGTCTGCGGTCTGCATGCATATAAAATGTTTACCTAATTTCCCGGCATGAGACGTAATCCGCGCATATGATTGGTGGTCACTTACGTCTCTTACGTCTTACGTCTCATAAAAAACACCCAATCTGTCAAATTAATTTATTAATTTTAAAATATTATTATTTGTTTTTAATAACCCCTGATGGATTTAAGTGTGTTTAAGATATAAAAAAAAGAAGAAAAGAAACATGAAATGAGGAAAGAGCCACAGTATATAGAAAATATGGTAACAGGCAAAGAGCCGCATTCTTATTGGTCGAGAGCCGCATGCGGCTCGAGAGCCGCGTGTTCGCCACCCCTGTACTATACTATGATGTTGAAAATGTCCAAAAAAATTGACATACTATACTATGACTTCGAAATGTCCAAAAAATGACATACTATAATATGACGTCGAAAATGTCCAAAAAAAATTACATACTATACTATGACGTCGAAAATGTCCAAAAAATGACATACGATAGTATGGATGTCGAAAATGTCCGAAAATGACATACGATAGTATGGACGTCGAAAATGTCCACGAAAATGTCCTAAAAATGACATACGATAGTATGGACGTCGAAAATGTCCACAAAAAAAGACATACCATAGTATGATGTCGAAAATGTCCTAAAAATGACATACTATACTATGTCGTCGAAAATGTCCAAAAAATGACATACTATACTATGACGTCGAAATGTCCAAAAAATGACATACTATATATACTATGACGTCGAAAATGTCCTAAAAATGACATACTATACTATGACGTCGAAAATGTCCAAAAAATGACATACTATATATACTATGATGTCGAAAATGTCCTAAAAATGACATACTATAACCATGACGTCGAAAATTTCCAACAAATTACATACTATATTATGACGTTGAAAATGTCCAAAAAAATGACATACTATACTATGACGTCGAAAATGTCCAAAAAAATGACATAGTATGACGTCGAAAATGTCCAAAAAAATGACATAGTATACTATGACGTCGAAAATGTCCTAAAAATGACATACTATACTATGACGTCGAAAATGTCCAAAAAATGACATACTATACTATGATGTCGAAAATGTCCAAAGAATGACATACTATACTATGATGTCGAAAATGTCCTAAAAATGACATACTATAACTATGACGTCGAAAATGTCCAACAAATGACATACTATACTATGACGTCGAAAATGTCCAAAAAATTACATACTATACTATGATGTCGAAAATGTCCTAAAAATGACATACTATACTATGACGTCGAAAATGTCCAAAAAATGACATACTATACTATGATGTCAAAAATGTCCAAAAAAATGACATAGTATAACGTCGAAAATGTCCAAAAAATGACATACTATACTATGATGTCGAAAATGTCCTAAAAATGACATACTATAACTATGACGTCGAAAATGTCCAAAAAAATGACACTTATACTATGACGTCGAAAATGTCCAAAAAATGATATACTATACTATGATGTCAAAAATGTCCAAAAAAATGACATAGTATAACGTCGAAAATGTCCAAAAAAATGACATAGTATACTATGACGTCGAAAATGTCCAAAAAAATGACATAGTATAACGTCGACAATGTCCAAAAAATGTTATACTATAGTATGGACGTCGAAAATGTCCAAAAAAATGACATATTATACTATGACGTCGAAAATGTCCAAAAAATGACATACTATACTATGACGTCGAAAATGTCCAAAAAATGACATACTATACTATGATGTCGAAAATGTCCTAAAAATGACATACTATAACTATGACGTCGAAAATGTCCAACAAATTACATACTATACTATTACGTCGAAAAGGTCCCAAAAAAATGACATACTATACTATTACGTCGAAAATGTCCAAAAAATTACATACTATACTATGACGTCGAAAATGTCCAAAAAAATTGGCATACTATACTATGACGTCGAAAATGTCCAAAAAATTACATACTATACTATGACGTCGAAATGTCCAAAAAATGACATACTATATATACTATGACGTCGAAAATGTCCTAAAAATGACATACTATACTATGACGTCGAAAATGTCCAAAAAATGACATACTATATATACTATGATGTCGAAAATGTCCTAAAAATGACATACTATAACCATGACGTCGAAAATGTCCAACAAATTACATACTATATTATGACGTTGAAAATGTCCAAAAAAATGACATACTATACTATGACGTCGAAAATGTCCAAAAAAATGACATATTATACTATGACGTCGAAAATGTCCAAAAAATGACATACTATACTATGATGTCGAAAATGTCCAAAAAATTACATACTATACTATGATGTCGAAAATGTCCTAAAAATGACATACTATACTATGACGTCGAAAATGTCCTAAAAATGACATACTATACTATGACGTCGAAAATGTCCAAAAAATGACATACTATACTATGATGTCAAAAATGTCCAAAAAAATGACATAGTATAACGTCGAAAATGTCCAAAAAAATGACATAGTATACTATGACGTCGAAAATGTCCAAAAAAATGACATACTATACTATGACGTCGAAAATGTCCTAAAAATGACATACTATAGTATGGACGTCGAAAATGTCCAAAAAAATGACATATTATACTATGACGTCGAAAATGTCCAAAAAAATTGGCATACTATACTATGACGTTGAAAATGTCCAAAAAATTACATACTATACTATGACGTCGAAATGTCCAAAAAATGACATACTATATATACTATGACGTCGAAAATGTCCTAAAAATGACATACTATACTATGACGTCGAAAATGTCCAAAAAATGACATACTATACTATGACGTCGAAATGTCCAAAAAATGACATACTATATATACTATGACGTCGAAAATGTCCCAAAAAAATGACATACTATACTATGACGTCGAAAATGTCCAAAAAATGACATACTATACTATGACGTCGAAAATGTCCAAAAAATGACATACTATAATATGATGTCGAAAATGTCCTAAAAATGACATAGTATACTATGACGTCGAAAATGTCCAAAAAAATGACATAGTATAACGTCGAAAATGTCCGAGAAATGACATACTATACTATGACGTCGAAAATGTCCAAAAAATGACATACTATACTATGAAGTCGAAAATGTCCTAAAAATGACATACTATACTATGACGTCGAAAATGTCCTAAAAATGACATACTATACTATGATGTCGAAAATGTCCAAAAAAATGACATAGTATACTATGACGTCGAAAATGTCCAAAAAAATGACATAGTATAACGTCGAAAATGTCCAAGAAATGACATACTATACTATGACGTCGAAAATGTCCAAAAAATGACATACTATACTATGAAGTCGAAAATGTCCTAAAAATGACATACTATACTATGACGTCGAAAATGTCCTAAAAATGACATACTATACTATGATGTCGAAAATGTCCAAAAAATGACATACTATACTATGACGTCGAAAATGTCCAAAAAAAATGACATACTATACTATGACGTCGAAAATATCCAAAAAAATGACATACTATACTATGACGTCGAAAATGTCCTAAAAATGACATACTATAGTATGGATGTCGAAGATGTCCAAAAAAATGACATATTATACTATGACGTCGAAAATGTCCAAAAAATGACATACTATACTATGATGTCAAAAATGTCCAAAAAAATGACATAGTATAACGTCGAAAATGTCCCAAAAAATGACATAGTATACTATGACGTCGAAAATGTCAAAAAAAATGACATACTATACTATGACGTCAAAAATGTCCTAAAAATGACATACTATAGTATGGACGTCGAAAATGTCCAAAAAAATGACATATTATACTATGACGTCGAAAATGTCCAAAAAATGACATACTATACTATGACGTCGAAAATGTCCAAAAAATGACATACTATACTATGATGTCGAAAATGTCCAAAAAAATTGACATACTATACTATGACGTCGAAATGTCCAAAAAATGACATACTATACTATGACGTCGAAAATGTCCAAAAAAAATTACATACTATACTATGACGTCGAAAATGTCCAAAAAATTACATACTATACTATGACGTCGAAATGTCCAAAAAATGACATACTATATATACTATGACGTCGAAAATGTCCTAAAAATGACATACTATACTATGACGTCGAAAATGTCCAAAAAATGACATACTATATATACTATGATGTCGAAAATGTCCTAAAAATGACATACTATAACCATGACGTCGAAAATGTCCAACAAATTACATACTATATTATGACGTTGAAAATGTCCAAAAAAATGACATACTATACTATGACGTCGAAAATGTCCAAAAAAATGACATATTATACTATGACGTCGAAAATGTCCAAAAAATGACATACTATACTATGATGTCGAAAATGTCCAAAAAATTACATACTATACTATGATGTCGAAAATGTCCTAAAAATGACATACTATACTATGACGTCGAAAATGTCCTAAAAATGACATACTATACTATGACGTCGAAAATGTCCAAAAAATGACATACTATACTATGATGTCAAAAATGTCCAAAAAAATGACATAGTATAACGTCGAAAATGTCCAAAAAAATGACATAGTATACTATGACGTCGAAAATGTCCAAAAAAATGACATACTATACTATGACGTCGAAAATGTCCTAAAAATGACATACTATAGTATGGACGTCGAAAATGTCCAAAAAAATGACATATTATACTATGACGTCGAAAATGTCCAAAAAAATTGGCATACTATACTATGACGTTGAAAATGTCCAAAAAATTACATACTATACTATGACGTCGAAATGTCCAAAAAATGACATACTATATATACTATGACGTCGAAAATGTCCTAAAAATGACATACTATACTATGACGTCGAAAATGTCCAAAAAATGACATACTATACTATGACGTCGAAATGTCCAAAAAATGACATACTATATATACTATGACGTCGAAAATGTCCCAAAAAAATGACATACTATACTATGACGTCGAAAATGTCCAAAAAATGACATACTATACTATGACGTCGAAAATGTCCAAAAAATGACATACTATAATATGATGTCGAAAATGTCCTAAAAATGACATAGTATACTATGACGTCGAAAATGTCCAAAAAAATGACATAGTATAACGTCGAAAATGTCCGAGAAATGACATACTATACTATGACGTCGAAAATGTCCAAAAAATGACATACTATACTATGAAGTCGAAAATGTCCTAAAAATGACATACTATACTATGACGTCGAAAATGTCCTAAAAATGACATACTATACTATGATGTCGAAAATGTCCAAAAAAATGACATAGTATACTATGACGTCGAAAATGTCCAAAAAAATGACATAGTATAACGTCGAAAATGTCCAAGAAATGACATACTATACTATGACGTCGAAAATGTCCAAAAAATGACATACTATACTATGAAGTCGAAAATGTCCTAAAAATGACATACTATACTATGACGTCGAAAATGTCCTAAAAATGACATACTATACTATGATGTCGAAAATGTCCAAAAAATGACATACTATACTATGATGTCAAAAATGTCCAAAAAATGACATACTATACTATGACGTCGAAAATGTCCAAAAAAAATGACATACTATACTATGACGTCGAAAATATCCAAAAAAATGACATACTATACTATGACGTCGAAAATGTCCTAAAAATGACATACTATAGTATGGATGTCGAAGATGTCCAAAAAAATGACATATTATACTATGACGTCGAAAATGTCCAAAAAATGACATACTATACTATGATGTCAAAAATGTCCAAAAAAATGACATAGTATAACGTCGAAAATGTCCCAAAAAATGACATAGTATACTATGACGTCGAAAATGTCAAAAAAAATGACATACTATACTATGACGTCAAAAATGTCCTAAAAATGACATACTATAGTATGGACGTCGAAAATGTCCAAAAAAATGACATATTATACTATGACGTCGAAAATGTCCAAAAAATGACATACTATACTATGACGTCGAAAATGTCCAAAAAATGACATACTATACTATGATGTCGAAAATGTCCAAAAAAATTGACATACTATACTATGACGTCGAAATGTCCAAAAAATGACATACTATACTATGACGTCGAAAATGTCCAAAAAAAATTACATACTATACTATGACGTCGAAAATGTCCAAAAAATTACATACTATACTATGACGTCGAAATGTCCAAAAAATGACATACTATATATACTATGACGTCGAAAATGTCCTAAAAATGACATACTATACTATGACGTCGAAAATGTCCAAAAAATGACATACTATATATACTATGATGTCGAAAATGTCCTAAAAATGACATACTATAACCATGACGTCGAAAATGTCCAACAAATTACATACTATATTATGACGTTGAAAATGTCCAAAAAAATGACATACTATACTATGACGTCGAAAATGTCCAAAAAAATGACATATTATACTATGACGTCGAAAATGTCCAAAAAATGACATACTATACTATGATGTCGAAAATGTCCAAAAAATTACATACTATACTATGATGTCGAAAATGTCCTAAAAATGACATACTATACTATGACGTCGAAAATGTCCTAAAAATGACATACTATACTATGACGTCGAAAATGTCCAAAAAATGACATACTATACTATGATGTCAAAAATGTCCAAAAAAATGACATAGTATAACGTCGAAAATGTCCAAAAAAATGACATAGTATACTATGACGTCGAAAATGTCCAAAAAAATGACATACTATACTATGACGTCGAAAATGTCCTAAAAATGACATACTATAAGTATGGACGTCGAAAATGTCCAAAAAAATGACATATTATACTATGACGTCGAAAATGTCCAAAAAAATTGGCATACTATACTATGACGTTGAAAATGTCCAAAAAATTACATACTATACTATGACGTCGAAATGTCCAAAAAAATGACATACTACTATATTACTATGACGTCGAAAATGTCCTAAAAATGACATACTATACTATGACGTCGAAAATGTCCAAAAAATGACATACTATACTATGACGTCGAAATGTCCAAAAAATGACATACTATAATATACTATGACGTCGAAAATGTCCCAAAAAAATGACATACTATACTATGACGTCGAAAATGTCCAAAAAATGACATACTATACTATGACGTCGAAAATGTCCAAAAAATGACATACTATAATATGATGTCGAAAATGTCCTAAAAAATGACATAGTATATCTATGACGTCGAAAATGTCCAAAAAATGACATAGTATAACGTCGAAAATGTCCGAGAAATGACATACTATACTATGACGTCGAAAATGTCCAAAAAATGACATACTATACTATGAAGTCGAAAATGTCCTAAAAATGACATACTATATACTATGACGTCGAAAATGTCCTAAAAATGACATACTATACTATGATGTCGAAAATGTCCAAAAAAAATGACATAGTAATACTATGACGTCGAAAATGTCCAAAAAATGACATAGTATAACGTCGAAAATGTCCAAGAAATGACATACTATACTATGACGTCGAAAATGTCCAAAAAATGACATACTATACTATGAAGTCGAAAATGTCCTAAAAATGACATACTATACTATGACGTCGAAAATGTCCTAAAATGACATACTATACTATGATGTCGAAAATGTCCAAAAAATGACATACTATACTATGATGTCAAAAATGTCCAAAAAATGACATACTATACTATGACGTCGAAAATGTCCAAAAAAAATGACATACTATACTATGACGTCGAAAAATATCCAAAAAAATGACATACTATACTATGACGTCGAAAATGTCCTAAAAATGACATACTATAGTATGGATGTCGAAGATGTCCAAAAAAATGACATATTATACCTATGACGTCGAAAATGTCCAAAAAATGACATACTATACTATGATGTCAAAAATGTCCAAAAAAATGACATAGTATATACGTCGAAAAATGTCCCAAAAAAATGACATAGTATACTATGACGTCGAAAATGTCAAAAAAAATGACATACTATACTATGACGTCAAAAATGTCCTAAAAATGACATACTATAAGTATGGACGTCGAAAATGTCCAAAAAAATGACATATTATACTATGACGTCGAAAATGTCCAAAAAAATGACATACATCATACTATGACGTCGAAAAATGTCCAAAAAAATGACATACTATACTATGATGTCGAAAATGTCCAAAAAAATTGACATACTATACTATGACGTCGAAATGTCCAAAAAATGACATACTATACTATGACGTCGAAAATGTCCAAAAAAAATTACATACTATACTTATGACGTCGAAAATGTCCTAAAAATGACATACTATTATACTATGACGTCGAAAATGTCCAAACTAATTACATACATATATACTATGAAGTCGAAAATGTCCTAAAAATGACATACTATACTATGACGTCGAAAATGTCCTAAAAATGACATACTATACTATGACGTCGAAAATGTCCAAAAAATGACATACTTATACTATGATGTCAAAAATGTCCAAAAAATGACATACTATACTATGATGTCGAAAATGTCCTAAAAATGACATACTTATAACTATGACGTCGAAAATGTCCAACAAATTACATACTATACTATTACGTCGAAAAATGTCCCAAAAAAATGACATACTATACTATGACGTCGAAAATGTCCTAAAAATGACATACTATACTATGACGTCGAAAATGTCCAAAAAAATGACATACTATACTATGATGTCAAAAATGTCCAAAAAATGACATAGTATAACGTCGAAAATGTCCAAAAAATGACATAGTATACTATGACGTCGAAAATGTCCTAAAAATGACATACTATATACTATGACGTCGAAAATGTCCAAAAAAATGACACTTATACTATGACGTCGAAAATGTCCAAAAAATGATATACATATACTATGATGTCAAAAATGTCCAAAAAAAATGACATAGTATAACGTTCTCGAAAATGTCCAAAAAAATGACATAGTATACTATGACGTCGAAAATGTCCAAAAAAATGACATAGTATAACGTCGACAATGTCCAAAAAATGTTATACTATAGTATGGACGTCGAAAAATGTCCAAAAAAATGACATATTATACTATGACGTCGAAAATGTCCAAAAAATGACATACTTATACTATGGACGTCGAAAATGTCCAAAAAATGACAATACTATACTATGATGTCGAAAATGTCCTAAAAATGACATACTATAACTTATGACGTCGAAAATGTCCAACAAATTACATACTATACTATTACGTCGAAAATGTCCCAAAAAAATGACATACTATACTATTACGTCGAAAATGTCCAAAAAATTACATACTATACTATGACGTCGAAAATGTCCAAAAAATTGGCATACTATACTATGACGTCGAAAATGTCCAAAAAAATTACATACTATACTATGACGTCGAAATGTCCAAAAAAATGACATACTATATATAACTATGACGTCGAAAATGTCCTAAAAAATGACATACTATATACTATGACGTCGAAAATGTCCAAAAAAATGACATACTATAATATACTATGATGTCGAAAATGTCCTAAAAATGACATACTATAACCATGACGTTCGAAAATGTCCTAACAAATTACATACTATATTATGACGTTGAAAATGTCCAAAAAATTGACATACTATATACTATGACGTCGAAAATGTCCAAAAAAAATGACATATTATACTATGACGTCGAAAATGTCCAAAAAATGACATACTATACTATGATGTCGAAAATGTCCAAAAAATTACATACTATACTATGATGTCGAAAATGTCCTAAAAATGACATACTATACTATGACGTCGAAAATGTCCTAAAAATGACATACTATACTATGACGTCGAAAATGTCCAAAAAAATGACATACTATACTATGATGTCAGAAAATGTCCAAAAAATGACATACTATACTAGACGTCGAAAAATGTCCAAAAAAATGACATAGTATACTATGACGTCGAAAATGTCCAAAAAAATGACATAACTATACTATGACGTCGAAAATGTCCTAAAAATGACATACTATAAGTATGGACGTCGAAAATGTCCAAAAAAATGACATACTTAATACTATGACGTCGAAAATGTCCAAAAAAATTGGCATACTATACTATGACGTTGAAAATGTCCAAAAAAATTACATACTATACTATGACGTCGAAATGTCCAAAAAATGACATACTATATATACTATGACGTCGAAAATGTCCTAAAAATGACATACCTATACTATGACGTCGAAAATGTCCAAAAAAATGACATACTATACTATGACGTCGAAAATGTCCAAAAAAATGACATACTATATATACTTATGACGTCGAAAATGTCCCAAAAAAATGACATACTATACTATGACGTCGAAAATGTCCAAAAAAATGACATACTATACTATGACGTCGAAAATGTCCAAAAAAATGACATACTATAATATGATGTCGAAAAATGTCCTAAAAAATGACATAGTATACTATGACGTCGAAAATGTCCAAAAAAATGACATAGTATATACCGTCGAAAATGTCCAAGAAATGACATACTATACTATGACGTCGAAAATGTCCAAAAAAATGACATACTATACTATGAAGTCGAAAATGTCCTAAAAATGACATACTATACTATGACGTCGAAAATGTCCTAAAAATGACATACTATACTATGATGTCGAAAATGTCCAAAAAAATGACATAGTATACTATGACGTCGAAAATGTCCAAAAAAATGACATAGTATATAACGTCGAAAAATGTCCAAGAAAATGACATACTATACTATGACGTCGAAAATATCCAAAAAAATGACATACTATACTTATGACGTCGAAAATGTCCTAAAAATGAATACTATAGTATTGGATGTCGAAAGATGTCCAAAAAAAATGACATATATATACTATGACGTCGAAAATGTCCAAAAAATGACATACTATACTATGATGTCAAAAATGTCCAAAAAAATGACATAGTTATAACGTCGAAAATGTCCCAAAAAAATGAACATAGTATATACTATGACGTCAGAAAAAATGTCCAAAAAAATGACATACTATACTATGACGTCAAAAATGTCCTAAAAATGACATACTATAGTATGGACGTCGAAAATGTCCAAAAAAAATGACATTATACTAATGACGTCGAAAATGTCCAAAAAATGACTA
>JAXBVF010000174.1:0-24036 GCA_036418095.1 Xiphophorus birchmanni
TTCAAAACTGATGAAACTCAAAATTTAGACTTGGTTCCAGCTTCAAACCACCAGAACTACTGCATCTCAGCATTTCTATGCTGTTCCAAAGCTAATAAGGCTGAATATTGAGTGTAGTGCTGAAAATTCACATATTGTCACTTTTTCACTTCTCTCGCTGAGATAAAGCGTTTTTGGTCTCTAACATTCAAAACTGATGAAACTCAAAATTTAGACATGGTTCCAGCTTCAAACCACCAGAACTACTGCATCTCAGCATTTCTATGCTGTTCCAAAGCTAATAAAGCTCAAAATTGAACGCAGAGATGAAAATTCACATATTGTCACTTTTCACTTCTCTCGCTGAGATAAACCGTTTTTAGTCTCTAACATTCAAAACTGATGAAACTCAAAATTTAGACATGGTTCCAGCTTCAAACCACCAGAACTACTGCATCTCAGCATTTCCATGCTGTTCCAAAGCTAATAAGGCTGAATATTGAGTGTAGTGCTGAAAATTCACATATTGTCACTTTTTCACTTCTCTCGCCGAGAAAAAGCTTTTTTGGTCTCTAACATTCAAAACTGATGAAACTCAAAATTTAGACTTGGTTCCAGCTTCAAACCACCAGAACTACTGCATCTCAGCATTTCTATGCTGTTCCAAAGCTAATAATACTGAAAATTGAGTGTAGTGCTAAAAATTCACATATTGTCACTTTTTCACTTCTCTCGCCGAGAAAAAGCTTTTTTGGTCTCTAACATTCAAAACTCATGAAACTCAAAATTTAGACTTGGTTCCAGCTTCAAACCACCAGAACTACTGCATCTCAGCATTTCTATGCTGTTCCAAAGCTAATAAGGCTGAATATTGAGTGTAGTGCTGAAAATTCACATATTGTCACTTTTTCACTTCTCTCGCGGAGAAAACGCTTTTTTGGTCTCTAACATTCAAATCGCATGAAACTCAAAATTTAGACTTGGTTCCAGCTTCAAACCACCAGAACTACTGCATCTCAGCATTTCTATGCTGTTCCAAAGCTAATAAGGCTGAATATTGAGTGTAGTGCTGAAAATTCATATATTGTCACTTTTCCACTTCTCTCGCTGAGATAAAGCGTTTTTGGTCTCTAACATTCAAAACTGATGAAACTCAAAATTTAGACTTGGTTCCAGCTTCAAACCACCAGAACTACTGCATCTCAGCATTTCTATGCTGTTCCAAAGCTAATAAGGCTGAATATTGAGTGTAGTGCTGAAAATTCATATATTGTCACTTTTCCACTTCTCTCGCTGAGATAAAGCGTTTTTGGTCTCTAACATTCAAAACTGATGAAACTCACAATTTAGACATGGTTCCAGCTTCAAACCACCAGAACTACTGCATCTCAGCATTTCTATGCTGTTCCAAAGCTAATAAGGCTGAATATTGAGTGTAGTGCTGAAAATTCATATATTGTCACTTTTTCACTTCTCTCGCTGAGATAAAGCGTTTTTGGTCTCTAACATTCAAAACTGATGAAACTCAAAATTTAGAAATGGTTCCAGCTTCAAACCACCAGAACTACTGCATCTCAGCATTTCCATGCTGTTCCAAAGCTAATAAGGCTGAATATTGAGTGTAGTGCTGAAAATTCACATATTGTCACTTTTTCACTTCTCTCGCCGAGAAAAAGCTTTTTTGGTCTCTAACATTCAAGACTGATGAAACTCAAAATTTAGACTTGGTTCCAGCTTCAAACCACCAGAACTACTGCATCTCAGCATTTCTATGCTGTTCCAAAGCTAATAAAGCTCAAAATTGAACGCAGAGATGAAAATTCACATATTGTCACTTTTTCACTTCTCTCGCCGAGAAAAAGCTTTTTTGGTCTCTAACATTCACAACTCATGAAACTCAAAATTTAGACTTGGTTCAAGCTTCAAGCCACCAGAACTACTGCATCTCAGCATTTCTATGCTGTTCCAAAGCTAATAAGGCTGAATATTGAGTGTAGTGCTGAAAATTCACATATTGTCACTTTATCACTTCTCTCGCCGAGAAAACGCTTTTTTGGTCTCTAACATTCAAATCGCATGAAACTCAAAATTTAGACTTGGTTCCAGCTTCAAACCACCAGAACTACTGCATCTCAGCATTTCTATGCTGTTCCAAAGCTAATAAAGCTCAAAATTGAAAGCAGAGATGAAAATTCACATATTGTCACTTTTCCACTTCTCTCGCTGAGATAAAGCGTTTTTGGTCTCTAACATTCAAATCGCATGAAACTCAAAATTTAGACTTGGTTCCAGCTTCAAACCACCAGAACTACTGCATCTCAGCATTTCTATGCTGTTCCAAAGCTAATAAGGCTGAATATTGAGTGTAGTGCTGAAAATTCATATATTGTCACTTTTCCACTTCTCTCGCTGAGATAAAGCGTTTTTGGTCTCTAACATTCAAAACTGATGAAACTCAAAATTTAGACTTGGTTCCAGCTTCAAACCACCAGAACTACTGCATCTCAGCATTTCTATGCTGTTCCAAAGCTAATAAGGCTGAATATTGAGTGTAGTGCTGAAAATTCATATATTGTCACTTTTCCACTTCTCTCGCTGAGATAAAGCGTTTTTGGTCTCTAACATTCAAAACTGATGAAACTCACAATTTAGACATGGTTCAAGCTTCAAGCCACCAGAACTACTGCATCTCAGCATTTCTATGCTGTTCCAAAGCTAATAAGGCTGAATATTGAGTGTAGTGCTGAAAATTCACATATTGTCACTTTATCACTTCTCTCGCCGAGAAAACGCTTTTTTGGTCTCTAACATTCAAATCGCATGAAACTCAAAATTTAGACTTGGTTCCAGCTTCAAACCACCAGAACTACTGCATCTCAGCATTTCTATGCTGTTCCAAAGCTAATAAAGCTCAAAATTGAAAGCAGAGATGAAAATTCACATATTGTCACTTTTTCACTTCTCTCGCTGAGATAAAGCGTTTTTGGTCTCAAACATTCAAAACTGATGAAACTCAAAATTTAAACATGGTTCCAGCTTCAAACCACCAGAACTACTGCATCTCAGCATTTCCATGCTGTTCCAAAGCTAATAAGGCTGAATATTGAGTGTAGTGCTGAAAATTCACATATTGTCACTTTTTCACTTCTCTCGCGGAGAAAACGCTTTTTTGGTCTCTAACATTCAAATCGCATGAAACTCAAAATTTAGACTTGGTTCCAGCTTCAAACCACCAGATCTACTGCATCTCAGCATTTCTATGCTGTTCCAAAGCTAATAAGGCTGAATATTGAGTGTGGTGCTGAAAATTCATATATTGTCACTTTTCCACTTCTCTCGCTGAGATAAAGCGTTTTTGGTCTCTAACATTCAAAACTGATGAAACTCAAAATTTAGACTTGGTTCCAGCTTCAAACCACCAGAACTACTGCATCTCAGCATTTCTATGCTGTTCCAAAGCTAATAAAGCTCAAAATTGAAAGCAGAGATGAAAATTCACATATTGTCACTTTTCCACTTCTCTCGCTGAGATAAAGCGTTTTTGGTCTCTAACATTCAAATCGCATGAAACTCAAAATTTAGACTTGGTTCCAGCTTCAAACCACCAGAACTACTGCATCTCAGCATTTCTATGCTGATCCAAAGCTAATAAGGCTGAATATTGAGTGTAGTGCTGAAAATTCATATATTGTCACTTTTCCACTTCTCTCGCTGAGATAAAGCGTTTTTGGTCTCTAACATTCAAAACTGATGAAACTCACAATTTAGACATGGTTCCAGCTTCAAACCACCAGAACTACTGCATCTCAGCATTTCCATGCTGTTCCAAAGCTAATAAGGCTGAATATTGAGTGTAGTGCTGAAAATTCACATATTGTCACTTTTTCACTTCTCTCGCCGAGAAAAAGCTTTTTTGGTCTCTAACATTCAAGACTGATGAAACTCAAAATTTAGACTTGGTTCCAGCTTCAAACCACCAGAACTACTGCATCTCAGCATTTCTATGCTGTTCCAAAGCTAATAAAGCTCAAAATTGAACGCAGAGATGAAAATTCACATATTGTCACTTTTTCACTTCTCTCGCCGAGAAAAGCTTTTTTGGTCTCTAACATTCACAACTCATGAAACTCAAAATTTAGACTTGGTTCAAGCTTCAAGCCACCAGAACTACTGCATCTCAGCATTTCTATGCTGTTCCAAAGCTAATAAGGCTGAATATTGAGTGTAGTGCTGAAAATTCACATATTGTCACTTTATCACTTCTCTCGCCGAGAAAACGCTTTTTTGGTCTCTAACATTCAAATCGCATGAAACTCAAAATTTAGACTTGGTTCCAGCTTCAAACCACCAGATCTACTGCATCTCAGCATTTCTATGCTGTTCCAAAGCTAATAAGGCTGAATATTGAGTGTAGTGCTGAAAATTCATATATTGTCACTTTTCCACTTCTCTCGCTGAGATAAAGCGTTTTTGGTCTCTAACATTCAAAACTGATGAAACTCAAAATTTAGACTTGGTTCCAGCTTCAAACCACCAGAACTACTGCATCTCAGCATTTCTATGCTGTTCCAAAGCTAATAAGGCTGAATATTGAGTGTAGTGCTAAAAATTCACATATTGTCACTTTTTCACTTCTGTCGCCGAGAAAAACCTTTTTTGGTCTTGTTGAAAAAGAAGATCATTTAATGCTAGCTTTGGACAAAAAGTTTTGGCTCTTTCCTCTTTTCTCTCTCGAGTCCTGGCGAGTGGCGGCATCCTGCTAAAACGAAACTAACACAGCGTGTTGACGTCACAGATCACAGAGCTTTAATTCATAGAAAGCAATGAACAACAAAGCTGCAGAGATACAGAGATATGCATTAACCCTAAAAATAAAATAAAAACACACCAGGGGAAAACAAACGAACACAGAACATATAGACACAGACAACGGCGCCCACGTGGAGTAAAAGATGGAAAAAAACTCTCTCTCTTTCTCTTTACACTTCGTTCTTAAACAAAAGGGGTGTTTCCGCATTTTAATCCATGCAACGAAGGCGTTCCGTTGTTCAACCAATCAGAGACCTGTTTTCGGCCCCAGAAAAACCCCGGAAACTCCCCTATACAACTCAGAGGTCTGGTTTTTATCTCAGTAAGAGGGCCACTTCGTGCTCATCTCTGTCTGGCACGGGGAGAGGCGCCAAGAAGTCTCTTGCCCCCTATCGGAATGTAAATTTATTACTCTGTCTTCAGCAGGGGAGGAAAAAGCCCTGCTTGTTTAAATGTCTGCTATTGTCAGCTCCCACATGCTCAACAGAAAACTGTTCCAAATAAAAGTGTTGGCTATACCTTTACACATGTTGTAAGTATTTTAGCACTTAAATAATCATTTTCCTTTACAGTCTCTAACATTCAAAACTGATGAAACTCAAAATTTAGACTTGGTTCCAGCTTCAAACCACCAGAACTACTGCATCTCAGCATTTCTATGCTGTTCCAAAGCTAATAAGGCTGAATATTGAGTGTAGTGCTGAAAATTCACATATTGTCACTTTTTCACTTCTCTCGCTGAGATAAAGCGTTTTTGGTCTCTAACATTCAAAACTGATGAAACTCAAAATTTAGACATGGTTCCAGCTTCAAACCACCAGAACTACTGCATCTCAGCATTTCTATGCTGTTCCAAAGCTAATAAAGCTCAAAATTGAAAGCAGAGATGAAAATTCACATATTGTCACTTTTTCACTTCTCTCGCTGAGATAAAGCGTTTTTGGTCTCTAACATTCAAAACTGATGAAACTCAAAATTTAAACATGGTTCCAGCTTCAAACCACCAGAACTACTGCATCTCAGCATTTCCATGCTGTTCCAAAGCTAATAAGGCTGAATATTGAGTGTAGTGCTGAAAATTCACATATTGTCACTTTTTCACTTCTCTCGCGGAGAAAACGCTTTTTTGGTCTCTAACATTCAAATCGCATGAAACTCAAAATTTAGACTTGGTTCCAGCTTCAAACCACCAGAACTACTGCATCTCAGCATTTCTATGCTGTTCCAAAGCTAATAAGGCTGAATATTGAGTGTAGTGCTGAAAATTCATATATTGTCACTTTTCCACTTCTCTCGCTGAGATAAAGCGTTTTTGGTCTCTAACATTCAAAACTGATGAAACTCAAAATTTAGACTTGGTTCCAGCTTCAAACCACCAGAACTACTGCATCTCAGCATTTCTATGCTGTTCCAAAGCTAATAATACTGAAAATTGAGTGTAGTGCTAAAAATTCACATATTGTCACTTTTTCACTTCTCTCGCCGAGAAAAAGCTTTTTTGGTCTCTAACATTCAAAACTCATGAAACTCAAAATTTAGACTTGGTTCCAGCTTCAAACCACCAGAACTACTGCATCTCAGCATTTCTATGCTGTTCCAAAGCTAATAAGGCTGAATATTGAGTGTAGTGCTAAAAATTCACATATTGTCACTTTTTCACTCCTGTCGCCGAGAAAAACCTTTTTTGGTCTCTAACATTCAAAACTGATGAAACTCAAAATTTAGACTCTGTTCCAGCTTCAAACCACCAGAACTACTGCATCTCAGCATTTCTATGCTGTTCCAAAGCTAATAAGGCTGAATATTGAGTGTAGTGCTTAAAATTCACATATTGTCACTTTTTCACTTCTCTCGCTGAGATAAAGCGTTTTTGGTCTCTAACATTCAAAACTGATGAAACTCAAAATTTAGACATGGTTCCAGCTTCAAACCACCAGAACTACTGCATCTCAGCATTTCTATGCTGTTCCAAAGCTAATAAAGCTCAAAATTGAACGCAGAGATGAAATTTCACATATTGTCACTTTTTCACTTCTCTCGAGATAAACCGTTTTTGGTCTCTAACATTCAAAACTGATGAAACTCAAAATTTAGACATGGTTCCAGCTTCAAACCACCAGAACTACTGCATCTCAGCATTTCCATGCTGTTCCAAAGCTAATAAGGCTGAATATTGAGTGTAGTGCTGAAAATTCATATATTGTCACTTTTCCACTTCTCTCGCTGAGATAAAGCGTTTTTGGTCTCTAACATTCAAAACTGATGAAACTCAAAATTTAGACTTGGTTCCAGCTTCAAACCACCAGAACTACTGCATCTCAGCATTTCCATGCTGTTCCAAAGCTAATAAGGCTGAATATTGAGTGTAGTGCTGAAAATTCACATATTGTCACTTTTTCACTTCTCTCGCCGAGAAAAAGCTTTTTTGGTCTCTAACATTCAAAACTGATGAAACTCAAAATTTAGACTTGGTTCCAGCTTCAAACCACCAGAACTACTGCATCTCAGCATTTCCATGCTGTTCCAAAGCTAATAAGGCTGAATATTGAGTGTAGTGCTGAAAATTCACATATTGTCACTTTTTCACTTCTCTCGCGGAGAAAACGCTTTTTTGGTCTCTAACATTCACAACTCATGAAACTCAAAATTTAGACTTGGTTCAAGCTTCAAGCCACCAGAACTACTGCATCTCAGCATTTCTATGCTGTTCCAAAGCTAATAAGGCTGAATATTGAGTGTAGTGCTGAAAATTCACATATTGTCACTTTTTCACTTCTCTCGCTGAGATAAAGCGTTTTTGGTCTCTAACATTCAAAACTGATGAAACTCAAAATTTAAACATGGTTCCAGCTTCAAACCACCAGAACTAGGGCATCTCAGCATTTCCATGCTGTTCCAAAGCTAATAAGGCTGAATATTGAGTGTAGTGCTGAAAATTCACATATTGTCACTTTTTCACTTCTCTCGCGGAGAAAACGCTTTTTTGGTCTCTAACATTCAAATCGCATGAAACTCAAAATTTAGACTTGGTTCCAGCTTCAAACCACCAGAACTACTGCATCTCAGCATTTCTATGCTGTTCCAAAGCTAATAAGGCTGAATATTGAGTGTAGTGCTGAAAATTCATATATTGTCACTTTTCCACTTCTCTCGCTGAGATAAAGCGTTTTTGGTCTCTAACATTCAAAACTGATGAAACTCAAAATTTAGACTTGGTTCCAGCTTCAAACCACCAGAACTACTGCATCTCAGCATTTCTATGCTGTTCCAAAGCTAATAATACTGAAAGTTGAGTGTAGTGCTAAAAATTCACATATTGTCACTTTTTCACTTCTCTCGCCGAGAAAAAGCTTTTTTGGTCTCTAACATTCAAAACTCATGAAACTCAAAATTTAGACTTGGTTCCAGCTTCAAACCACCAGAACTACTGCATCTCAGCATTTCTATGCTGTTCCAAAGCTAATAAGGCTGAATATTGAGTGTAGTGCTAAAAATTCACATATTGTCACTTTTTCACTTCTGTCGCAAAGAAAAACCTTTTTTGGTCTCTAACATTCAAAACTGATGAAACTCAAAATTTAGACTTGGTTCCAGCTTCAAACCACCAGAACTACTGCATCTCAGCATTTCTATGCTGTTCCAAAGCTAATAAGGCTGAATATTGAGTGTAGTGCTGAAAATTCACATATTGTCACTTTTTCACTTCTCTCGCTGAGATAAAGCGTTTTAAGTCTCTAACATTCAAAACTGATGAAACTCAAAATTTAGACATGGTTCCAGCTTCAAACCACCAGAACTACTGCATCTCAGCATTTCTATGCTGTTCCAAAGCTAATAAAGCTCAAAATTGAACACAGAGATGAAAATTCACATATTGTCACTTTTTCACTTCTCTCGCTGAGATAAACCGTTTTTGGTCTCTAACATTCAAAACTGATGAAACTCAAAATTTAGACATGGTTCCAGCTTCAAACCACCAGAACTACTGCATCTCAGCATTTCCATGCTGTTCCAAAGCTAATAAGGCTGAATATTGAGTGTAGTGCTGAAAATTCACATATTGTCACTTTTTCACTTCTCTCGCGGAGAAAACGCTTTTTTGGTCTCTAACATTCAAAACTGATGAAACTCAAAATTTAGACTTGGTTCCAGCTTCAAACCACCAGAATTACTGCATCTCAGCATTTCTATGCTGTTCCAAAGCTAATAATACTGAAAATTGAGTGTAGTGCTAAAAATTCACATATTGTCACTTTTTCACTTCTCTCGCCGAGAAAAAGCTTTTTTGGTCTCTAACATTCAAAACTCATGAAACTCAAAATTTAGACTTGGTTCCAGCTTCAAACCACCAGAACTACTGCATCTCAGCATTTCTATGCTGTTCCAAAGCTAATAAGGCTGAATATTGAGTGTAGTGCTGAAAATTCACATATTGTCACTATTTTCACTTCTCTCGCGGAGAAAACGCTTTTTTGGTCTCTAACATTCAAATCGCATGAAACTCAAAATTTAGACTTGGTTCCAGCTTCAAACCACCAGAACTACTGCATCTCAGCATTTCTATGCTGTTCCAAAGCTAATAAGGCTGAATATTGAGTGTAGTGCTGAAAATTCATATATTGTCACTTTTCCACTTCTCTCGCTGAGATAAAGCGTTTTTGGTCTCTAACATTCAAAACTGATGAAACTCAAAATTTAGACTTGGTTCCAGCTTCAAACCACCAGAACTACTGCATCTCAGCATTTCTATGCTGTTCCAAAGCTAATAATACTGAAAATTGAGTGTAGTGCTAAAAATTCACATATTGTCACTTTTTCACTTCTCTCGCCGAGAAAAAGCTTTTTGGTCTCTAACATTCAAAACTCATGAAACTCAAAATTTAGACTTGGTTCCAGCTTCAAACCACCAGAACTACTGCATCTCAGCATTTCTATGCTGTTCCAAAGCTAATAAGGCTGAATATTGAGTGTAGTGCTAAAAATTCACATATTGTCACTTTTTCACTTCTCTCGCCGAGAAAAACCTTTTTTGGTCTCTAACATTCAAAACTGATGAAACTCAAAATTTAGACTTGGTTCCAGCTTCAAACCACCAGAACTACTGCATCTCAGCATTTCTATGCTGTTCCAAAGCTAATAAGGCTGAATATTGAGTGTAGTGCTGAAAATTCACATATTGTCACTTTTTCACTTCTCTCGCTGAGATAAAGCGTTTTTGGTCTCTAACATTCAAAACTGATGAAACTCAAAATTTAGACATGGTTCCAGCTTCAAACCACCAGAACTACTGCATCTCAGCATTTCTATGCTGTTCCAAAGCTAATAAAGCTCAAAATTGAACGCAGAGATGAAAATTCACATATTGTCACTTTTTCACTTCTCTCGCTGAGATAAACCGTTTTTGGTCTCTAACATTCAAAACTGATGAAACTCAAAATTTAGACATGGTTCCAGCTTCAAACCACCAGAACTACTGCATCTCAGCATTTCCATGCTGTTCCAAAGCTAATAAGGCTGAATATTGAGTGTAGTGCTGAAAATTCACATATTGTCACTTTTCCACTTCTCTCGCCGAGAAAAAGCTTTTTTGGTCTCTAACATTCAAAACTCATGAAACTCAAAATTTAGACTTGGTTCCAGCTTCAAACCACCAGAACTACTGCATCTCAGCATTTCTATGCTGTTCCAAAGCTAATAAGGCTGAATATTGAGTGTAGTGCTAAAAATTCACATATTGTCACTTTTTCACTTCTCTCGCCGAGAAAAAGCTTTTTTGGTCTCTAACATTCAAAACTGATGAAACTCAAAATTTAGACTTGGTTCCAGCTTCAAACCACCAGAACTACTGCATCTCAGCATTTCTATGCTGTTCCAAAGCTAATAAGGCTGAATATTGAGTGTAGTGCTGAAAATTCACATATTGTCACTTTTTCACTTCTCTCGCTGAGATAAAGCGTTTTTGGTCTCTAACATTCAAAACTGATGAAACTCAAAATTTAGACATGGTTCCAGCTTCAAACCACCAGAACTACTGCATCTCAGCATTTCTATGCTGTTCCAAAGCTAATAAAGCTCAAAATTGAACACAGAGATGAAAATTCACATATTGTCACTTTTTCACTTCTCTCGCTGAGATAAACCGTTTTGTCTCTAACATTCAAAACTGATGAAACTCAAAATTTAGACATGGTTCCAGCTTCAAACCACCAGAACTACTGCATCTCAGCATTCCTCCATGCTGTTCCAAAGCTAATAAGGCTGAATATTGAGTGTAGTGCTGAAAATTCACATATTGTCACTTTTTCACTTCTCTCGCCGAGAAAAAGCTTTTTTGGTCTCTAACATTCAAAACTGATGAAACTCAAAATTTAGACTTGGTTCCAGCTTCAAACCACCAGAATTACTGCATCTCAGCATTTCTATGCTGTTCCAAAGCTAATAATACTGAAAATTGAGTGTAGTGCTAAAAATTCACATATTGTCACTTTTTCACTTCTCTCGCCGAGAAAAAGCTTTTTTGGTCTCTAACATTCAAAACTCATGAAACTCAAAATTTAGACTTGGTTCCAGCTTCAAACCACCAGAACTACTGCATCTCAGCATTTCTATGCTGTTCCAAAGCTAATAAGGCTGAATATTGAGTGTAGTGCTGAAAATTCACATATTGTCACTTTTTCACTTCTCTCGCCGAGAAAAAGCTTTTTTGGTCTCTAACATTCAAAACTGATGAAACTCAAAATTTAGACATGGTTCCAGCTTCAAACCACCAGAACTACTGCATCTCAGCATTTCCATGCTGTTCCAAAGCTAATAAGGCTGAATATTGAGTGTAGTGCTGAAAATTCACATATTGTCACTTTTTCACTTCTCTCGCCGAGAAAAAGCTTTTTTGGTCTCTAACATTCAAAACTGATGAAACTCAAAATTTAGACTTGGTTCCAGCTTCAAACCACCAGAACTACTGCATCTCAGCATTTCTATGCTGTTCCAAAGCTAATAATACTGAAAATTGAGTGTAGTGCTAAAAATTCACATATTGTCACTTTTTCACTTCTCTCGCCGAGAAAAAGCTTTTTTGGTCTCTAACATTCAAAACTCATGAAACTCAAAATTTAGACTTGGTTCCAGCTTCAAACCACCAGAACTACTGCATCTCAGCATTTCTATGCTGTTCCAAAGCTAATAAGGCTGAATATTGAGTGTAGTGCTGAAAATTCACATATTGTCACTTTTTCACTTCTCTCGCGGAGAAAACGCTTTTTTGGTCTCTAACATTCAAATCGCATGAAACTCAAAATTTAGACTTGGTTCCAGCTTCAAACCACCAGAACTACTGCATCTCAGCATTTCTATGCTGTTCCAAAGCTAATAACGCTGAATATTGAGTGTAGTGCTGAAAATTCATATATTGTCACTTTTCCACTTCTCTCGCCGAGAAAAAGCTTTTTTGGTCTCTAACATTCAAAACTCATGAAACTCAAAATTTAGACTTGGTTCCAGCTTCAAACCACCAGAACTACTGCATCTCAGCATTTCTATGCTGTTCCAAAGCTAATAAGGCTGAATATTGAGTGTAGTGCTAAAAATTCACATATTGTCACTTTTTCACTTCTCTCGCCGAGAAAAAGCTTTTTTGGTCTCTAACATTCAAAACTGATGAAACTCAAAATTTAGACTTGGTTCCAGCTTCAAACCACCAGAACTACTGCATCTCAGCATTTCTATGCTGTTCCAAAGCTAATAAGGCTGAATATTGAGTGTAGTGCTGAAAATTCACATATTGTCACTTTTTCACTTCTCTCGCTGAGATAAAGCGTTTTTGGTCTCTAACATTCAAAACTGATGAAACTCAAAATTTAGACATGGTTCCAGCTTCAAACCACCAGAACTACTGCATCTCAGCATTTCTATGCTGTTCCAAAGCTAATAAAGCTCAAAATTGAACACAGAGATGAAAATTCACATATTGTCACTTTTTCACTTCTCTCGCTGAGATAAACCGTTTTTGGTCTCTAACATTCAAAACTGATGAAACTCAAAATTTAGACATGGTTCCAGCTTCAAACCACCAGAACTACTGCATCTCAGCATTTCCATGCTGTTCCAAAGCTAATAAGGCTGAATATTGAGTGTAGTGCTGAAAATTCATATATTGTCACTTTTCCACTTCTCTCGCTGAGATAAAGCGTTTTTGGTCTCTAACATTCAAAACTGATGAAACTCAAAATTTAGACTTGGTTCCAGCTTCAAACCACCAGAACTACTGCATCTCAGCATTTCTATGCTGTTCCAAAGCTAATAATACTGAAAATTGAGTGTAGTGCTAAAAATTCACATATTGTCACTTTTTCACTTCTCTCGCCGAGAAAAAGCTTTTTTGGTCTCTAACATTCAAAACTCATGAAACTCAAAATTTAGACTTGGTTCCAGCTTCAAACCACCAGAACTACTGCATCTCAGCATTTCTATGCTGTTCCAAAGCTAATAAGGCTGAATATTGAGTGTAGTGCTAAAAATTCACATATTGTCACTTTTTCACTTCTCTCGCCGAGAAAAACCTTTTTTGGTCTCTAACATTCAAAACTGATGAAACTCAAAATTTAGACTTGGTTCCAGCTTCAAACCACCAGAACTACTGCATCTCAGCATTTCTATGCTGTTCCAAAGCTAATAAGGCTGAATATTGAGTGTAGTGCTGAAAATTCACATATTGTCACTTTTTCACTTCTCTCGCTGAGATAAAGCGTTTTTGGTCTCTAACATTCAAAACTGATGAAACTCAAAATTTAGACATGGTTCCAGCTTCAAACCACCAGAACTACTGCATCTCAGCATTTCTATGCTGTTCCAAAGCTAATAAAGCTCAAAATTGAACGCAGAGATGAAAATTCACATATTGTCACTTTTTCACTTCTCTCGCTGAGATAAACCGTTTTTGGTCTCTAACATTCAAAACTGATGAAACTCAAAATTTAGACATGGTTCCAGCTTCAAACCACCAGAACTACTGCATCTCAGCATTTCCATGCTGTTCCAAAGCTAATAAGGCTGAATATTGAGTGTAGTGCTGAAAATTCACATATTGTCACTTTTTCACTTCTCTCGCCGAGAAAAAGCTTTTTTGGTCTCTAACATTCAAAACTGATGAAACTCAAAATTTAGACATGGTTCCAGCTTCAAACCACCAGAACTACTGCATCTCAGCATTTCCATGCTGTTCCAAAGCTAATAAGGCTGAATATTGAGTGTAGTGCTGAAAATTCTCACATATTGTCACTTTTTCACTTCTCTCGCTGAGATAAAGCTTTTTTGGTCTCTAACATTCAAAACTGATGAAACTCAAAATTTAGACTTGGTTCCAGCTTCAAACCACCAGAACTACTGCATCTCAGCATTTCTATGCTGTTCCAAAGCTAATAATACTGAAAATTGAGTGTAGTGCTAAAAATTCACATATTGTCACTTTTTCACTTCTCTCGCCGAGAAAAAGCTTTTTTGGTCTCTAACATTCAAAACTCATGAAACTCAAAATTTAGACTTGGTTCCAGCTTCAAACCACCAGAACTACTGCATCTCAGCATTTCTATGCTGTTCCAAAGCTAATAAGGCTGAATATTGAGTGTAGTGCTGAAAATTCACATATTGTCACTTTTTCACTTCTCTCGCGAGAAAACGCTTTTTTGGTCTCTAACATTCAAATCGCATGAAACTCAAAATTTAGACTTGGTTCCAGCTTCAAACCACCAGAACTACTGCATCTCAGCATTTCTATGCTGTTCCAAAGCTAATAACGCTGAATATTGAGTGTAGTGCTGAAAATTCATATATTGTCACTTTTCCACTTCTCTCGCCGAGAAAAAGCTTTTTTGGTCTCTAACATTCAAAACTCATGAAACTCAAATTTAGACTTGGTTCCAGCTTCAAACCACCAGAACTACTGCATCTCAGCATTTCTATGCTGTTCCAAAGCTAATAAGGCTGAATATTGAGTGTAGTGCTAAAAATTCACATATTGTCACTTTTTCACTTCTCTCGCCGAGAAAAAGCTTTTTTGGTCTCTAACATTCAAAACTGATGAAACTCAAAATTTAGACTTGGTTCCAGCTTCAAACCACCAGAACTACTGCATCTCAGCATTTCTATGCTGTTCCAAAGCTAATAAGGCTGAATATTGAGTGTAGTGCTGAAAATTCACATATTGTCACTTTTTCACTTCTCTCGCTGAGATAAAGCGTTTTTGGTCTCTAACATTCAAAACTGATGAAACTCAAAATTTAGACATGGTTCCAGCTTCAAACCACCAGAACTACTGCATCTCAGCATTTCTATGCTGTTCCAAAGCTAATAAAGCTCAAAATTGAACGCAGAGATGAAAATTCACATATTGTCACTTTTTCACTTCTCTCGCCGAGAAAAACCTTTTTTGGTCTCTAACATTCAAAACTGATGAAACTCAAAATTTAGACTTGGTTCCAGCTTCAAACCACCAGAACTACTGCATCTCAGCATTTCTATGCTGTTCCAAAGCTAATAATACTGAAAATGGAGTGTAGTGCTAAAAATTCACATATTGTCACTTTTTCACTTCTCTCGCCGAGAAAAAGCTTTTTTGGTCTCTAACATTCAAAACTCATGAAACTCAAAATTTAGACTTGGTTCCAGCTTCAAACCACCAGAACTACTGCATCTCAGCATTTCTATGCTGTTCCAAAGCTAATAAGGCTGAATATTGAGTGTAGTGCTGAAAATTCACATATTGTCACTTTTTCACTTCTCTCGCGGAGAAAACGCTTTTTTGGTCTCTAACATTCAAATCGCATGAAACTCAAAATTTAGACTTGGTTCCAGCTTCAAACCACCAGAACTACTGCATCTCAGCATTTCTATGCTGTTCCAAAGCTAATAAGGCTGAATATTGAGTGTAGTGCTGAAAATTCATATATTGTCACTTTTCCACTTCTCTCGCTGAGATAAAGCGTTTTTGGTCTCTAACATTCAAAACTGATGAAACTCAAATTTAGACTTGGTTCCAGCTTCAAACCACCAGAACTACTGCATCTCAGCATTTCTATGCTGTTCCAAAGCTAATAATACTGAAAATTGAGTGTAGTGCTAAAAATTCACATATTGTCACTTTTTCACTTCTCTCGCCGAGAAAAAGCTTTTTTGGTCTCTAACATTCAAAACTCATGAAACTCAAAATTTAGACTTGGTTCCAGCTTCAAACCACCAGAACTACTGCATCTCAGCATTTCTATGCTGTTCCAAAGCTAATAAGGCTGAATATTGAGTGTAGTGCTAAAAATTCACATATTGTCACTTTTTCACTTCTCTCGCCGAGAAAAACCTTTTTTGGTCTCTAACATTCAAACTGATGAAACTCAAAATTTAGACTTGGTTCCAGCTTCAAACCACCAGAACTACTGCATCTCAGCATTTCTATGCTGTTCCAAAGCTAATAAGGCTGAATATTGAGTGTAGTGCTGAAAATTCACATATTGTCACTTTTTCACTTCTCTCGCTGAGATAAAGCGTTTTTGGTCTCTAACATTCAAAACTGATGAAACTCAAAATTTAGACATGGTTCCAGCTTCAAACCACCAGAACTACTGCATCTCAGCATTTCTATGCTGTTCCAAAGCTAATAAAGCTCAAAATTGAACGCAGAGATGAAAATTCACATATTGTCACTTTTTCACTTCTCTCGCTGAGATAAACCGTTTTTTGGTCTCTAACATTCAAAACTGATGAAACTCAAAATTTAGACATGGTTCCAGCTTCAAACCACCAGAACTACTGCATCTCAGCATTTCCATGCTGTTCCAAAGCTAATAAGGCTGAATATTGAGTGTAGTGCTGAAAATTCACATATTGTCACTTTTTCACTTCTCTCGCCGAGAAATACCTTTTTGGTCTCTAACATTCAAAACTGATGAAACTCAAAATTTAGACATGGTTCCAGCTTCAAACCACCAGAACTACTGCATCTCAGCATTTCCATGCTGTTCCAAAGCTAATAGGCTGAATATTGAGTGTAGTGCTGAAAATTCTCATATTGTCACTTTTTCACTTCTCTCGCCGTGAAAAAGGCTTTTTGGTCTCTAACATTCAAAACTGATGAAACTCAAAGATTTAGACTTGGTTCCAGCTTCAAACCACCAGAACTACTGCATCTCAGCATTTCTATGCTGTTCCAAAGCTAATAATACTGAATATTGAGTGTAGTGCTGAAAATTCACATATTGTCACTTTTTCACTTCTCTCGCGGAGAAAACGCTTTTTTGGTCTCTAACATTCAAATCGCATGAAACTCAAAATTTAGACTTGGTTCCAGCTTCAAACCACCAGAACTACTGCATCTCAGCATTTCTATGCTGTTCCAAAGCTAATAAGGCTGAATATTGAGTGTAGTGCTAAAAATTCACATATTGTCACTTTTTCACTTCTCTCGCCGAGAAAAACCTTTTTTGGTCTCTAACATTCAAAACTGATGAAACTCAAAATTTAGACTTGGTTCCAGCTTCAAACCACCAGAACTACTGCATCTCAGCATTTCTATGCTGTTCCAAAGCTAATAAGGCTGAATATTGAGTGTAGTGCTGAAAATTCACATATTGTCACTTTTTCACTTCTCTCGCTGAGATAAAGCGTTTTTGGTCTCTAACATTCAAAACTGATGAAACTCAAAATTTAGACATGGTTCCAGCTTCAAACCACCAGAACTACTGCATCTCAGCATTTCTATGCTGTTCCAAAGCTAATAAAGCTCAAAATTGAACGCAGAGATGAAAATTCACATATTGTCACTTTTTCACTTCTCTCGCTGAGATAAACCGTTTTTGGTCTCTAACATTCAAAACTGATGAAACTCAAAATTTAGACATGGTTCCAGCTTCAAACCACCAGAACTACTGCATCTCAGCATTTCCATGCTGTTCCAAAGCTAATAAGGGCTGAATATTGAGTGTAGTGCTGAAAATTCACATATTGTCACTTTTTCACTTCTCTCGCCGAGAAAAAGCTTTTTTGGTCTCTAACATTCAAAACTGATGAAACTCAAAATTTAGACTTGGTTCCAGCTTCAAACCACCAGAACTACTGCATCTCAGCATTTCCATGCTGTTCCAAAGCTAATAAGGCTGAATATTGAGTGTAGTGCTGAAATTCACATATTGTCACTTTTTCACTTCTCTCGCCGAGAAATACCTTTTTTGGTCTCTAACATTCAAAACTGATGAAACTCAAAATTTAGACATGGTTCCAGCTTCAAACCACCAGAACTACTGCATCTCAGCATTTCCATGCTGTTCCAAAGCTAATAAGGCTGAATATTGAGTGTAGTGCTGAAAATTCACATATTGTCACTTTTTCACTTCTCTCGCCGAGAAAAAGCTTTTTTGGTCTCTAACATTCAAAACTGATGAAACTCAAAATTTAGACTTGGTTCCAGCTTCAAACCACCAGAACTACTGCATCTCAGCATTTCTATGCTGTTCCAAAGCTAATAATACTGAATATTGAGTGTAGTGCTGAAATTCACATATTGTCACTTTTTCACTTCTCTCGCGGAGAAAACGCTTTTTGGTCTCTAACATTCAAATCGCATGAAACTCAAAATTTAGACTTGGTTCCAGCTTCAAACCACCAGAACTACTGCATCTCAGCATTTCTATGCTGTTCCAAAGCTAATAAGGCTGAATATTGAGTGTAGTGCTAAAAATTCACATATTGTCACTTTTTCACTTCTCTCGCCGAGAAAAACCTTTTTTGGTCTCTAACATTCAAAACTGATGAAACTCAAAATTTAGACTTGGTTCCAGCTTCAAACCACCAGAACTACTGAATCTCAGCATTTCTATGCTGTTCCAAAGCTAATAAGGCTGAATATTGAGTGTAGTGCTGAAAATTCACATATTGTCACTTTTTCACTTCTCTCGCTGAGATAAAGCGTTTTTGGTCTCTAACATTCAAAACTGATGAAACTCAAAATTTAGACTTGGTTCCAGCTTCAAACCACCAGAACTACTGCATCTCAGCATTTCTATGCTGTTCCAAAGCTAATAAGGCTGAATATTGAGTGTAGTGCTGAAAATTCACATATTGTCACTTTTTCACTTCTCTCGCTGAGATAAAGCGTTTTTGGTCTCTAACATTCAAAACTGATGAAACTCAAAATTTAGACATGGTTCCAGCTTCAAACCACCAGAACTACTGCATCTCAGCATTTCTATGCTGTTCCAAAGCTAATAAAGCTCAAAATTGAACGCAGAGATGAAAATTCACATATTGTCACTTTTTCACTTCTCTCGCTGAGATAAACCGTTTTTGGTCTCTAACATTCAAAACTGATGAAACTCAAAATTTAGACATGGTTCCAGCTTCAAACCACCAGAACTACTGCATCTCAGCATTTCCATGCTGTTCCAAAGCTAATAAGGCTGAATATTGAGTGTAGTGCTGAAAATTCACATATTGTCACTTTTTCACTTCTCTCGCCGAGAAAAAGCTTTTTTTGGTCTCTAACATTCAAAACTGATGAAACTCAAAATTTAGACTTGGTTCCAGCTTCAAACCACCAGAACTACTGCATCTCAGCATTTCTATGCTGTTCCAAAGCTAATAATACTGAAAATGGAGTGTAGTGCTAAAAATTCACATATTGTCACTTTTTCACTTCTCTCGCCGAGAAAAAGCTTTTTTGGTCTCTAACATTCAAAACTCATGAAACTCAAAATTTAGACTTGGTTCCAGCTTCAAACCACCAGAACTACTGCATCTCAGCATTTCTATGCTGTTCCAAAGCTAATAAGGCTGAATATTGAGTGTAGTGCTGAAAATTCACATATTGTCACTTTTTCACTTCTCTCGCGGAGAAAACGCTTTTTTGGTCTCTAACATTCAAATCGCATGAAACTCAAATTTAGACTTGGTTCCAGCTTCAAACCACCAGAACTACTGCATCTCAGCATTTCTATGCTGTTCCAAAGCTAATAAGGCTGAATATTGAGTGTAGTGCTGAAAATTCATATATTGTCACTTTTCCACTTCTCTCGCTGAGATAAAGCGTTTTTGGTCTCTAACATTCAAAACTGATGAAACTCAAAATTTAGACTTGGTTCCAGCTTCAAACCACCAGAACTACTGCATCTCAGCATTTCTATGCTGTTCCAAAGCTAATAATACTGAAAATTGAGTGTAGTGCTAAAAATTCACATATTGTCACTTTTTCACTTCTCTCGCCGAGAAAAAGCTTTTTTGGTCTCTAACATTCAAAACTCATGAAACTCAAAATTTAGACTTGGTTCCAGCTTCAAACCACCAGAACTACTGCATCTCAGCATTTCTATGCTGTTCCAAAGCTAATAAGGCTGAATATTGAGTGTAGTGCTAAAAATTCACATATTGTCACTTTTTCACTTCTCTCGCCGAGAAAAACCTTTTTTGGTCTCTAACATTCAAAACTGATGAAACTCAAAATTTAGACTTGGTTCCAGCTTCAAACCACCAGAACTACTGCATCTCAGCATTTCTATGCTGTTCCAAAGCTAATAAGGCTGAATATTGAGTGTAGTGCTGAAAATTCACATATTGTCACTTTTTCACTTCTCTCGCTGAGATAAAGCGTTTTTGGTCTCTAACATTCAAAACTGATGAAACTCAAAATTTAGACATGGTTCCAGCTTCAAACCACCAGAACTACTGCATCTCAGCATTTCTATGCTGTTCCAAAGCTAATAAAGCTCAAAATTGAACGCAGAGATGAAAATTCACATATTGTCACTTTTTCACTTCTCTCGCTGAGATAAAGCGTTTTTGGTCTCTAACATTCAAAACTGATGAAACTCAAAATTTAGACATGGTTCCAGCTTCAAACCACCAGAACTACTGCATCTCAGCATTTCCATGCTGTTCCAAAGCTAATAAGGCTGAATATTGAGTGTAGTGCTGAAAATTCACATATTGTCACTTTTTCACTTCTCTCGCCGAGAAATACCTTTTTGGTCTCTAACATTCAAAACTGATGAAACTCAAAATTTAGACATGGTTCCAGCTTCAAACCACCAGAACTACTGCATCTCAGCATTTCTATGCTGTTCCAAAGCTAATAATACTGAAAATGGAGTGTAGTGCTAAAAATTCACATATTGTCACTTTTTCACTTCTCTCGCCGAGAAAAAGCTTTTTTGGTCTCTAACATTCAAAACTCATGAAACTCAAAATTTAGACTTGGTTCCAGCTTCAAACCACCAGAACTACTGCATCTCAGCATTTCTATGCTGTTCCAAAGCTAATAAGGCTGAATATTGAGTGTAGTGCTGAAAATTCACATATTGTCACTTTTTCACTTCTCTCGCGCGAGAAAACGCTTTTTTGGTCTCTAACATTCAAATCGCATGAAACTCAAAATTTAGACTTGGTTCCAGCTTCAAACCACCAGAACTACTGCATCTCAGCATTTCTATGCTGTTCCAAAGCTAATAAGGCTGAATATTGAGTGTAGTGCTGAAAATTCATATATTGTCACTTTTCCACTTCTCTCGCTGAGATAAAGCGTTTTTGGTCTCTAACATTCAAAACTGATGAAACTCAAAATTTAGACTTGGTTCCAGCTTCAAACCACCAGAACTACTGCATCTCAGCATTTCTATGCTGTTCCAAAGCTAATATACTGAAAATTGAGTGTAGTGCTAAAAATTCACATATTGTCACTTTTTCACTTCTCTCGCCGAGAAAAAGCTTTTTTGGTCTCTAACATTCAAAACTCATGAAACTCAAAATTTAGACTTGGTTCCAGCTTCAAACCACCAGAAACTACTGCATCTCAGCATTTCTATGCTGTTCCAAAGCTAATAAGGCTGAATATTGAGTGTAGTGCTAAAAATTCACATAATTGTCACTTTTTCACTTCTCTCGCCGAGAAAAACCTTTTTGGTCTCTAACATTCAAAACTGATGAAACTCAAAATTTAGACTTGGTTCCAGCTTCAAACCACCAGAACTACTGCATCTCAGCATTTCTATGCTGTTCCAAAGCTAATAAGGCTGAATATTGAGTGTAGTGCTGAAAATTCACATATTGTCACTTTTTCACTTCTCTCGCTGAGATAAAGCGTTTTTGGTCTCTAACATTCAAAACTGATGAAACTCAAAATTTAGACATGGTTCCAGCTTCAAACCACCAGAACTACTGCATCTCAGCATTTCTATGCTGTTCCAAAGCTAATAAAGCTCAAAATTGAACGCAGAGATGAAAATTCACATATTGTCACTTTTTCACTTCTCTCGCTGAGATAAAGCGTTTTTGGTCTCTAACATTCAAAACTGATGAAACTCAAAATTTAGACATGGTTCCAGCTTCAAACCACCAGAACTACTGCATCTCAGCATTTCCATGCTGTTCCAAAGCTAATAAGGCTGAATATTGAGTGTAGTGCTGAAAATTCACATATTGTCACTTTTTCACTTCTCTCGCCGAGAAATACCTTTTTTGGTCTCTAACATTCAAAACTGATGAAACTCAAAATTTAGACATGGTTCCAGCTTCAACCACCAGAACTACTGCATCTCAGCATTTCCATGCTGTTCCAAAGCTAATAAGGCTGAATATTGAGTGTAGTGCTGAAAATTAACATATTGTCACTTTTTCACTTCTCTCGCCGAGAAAAAGCTTTTTTGGTCTCTAACATTCAAAACTGATGAAACTCAAAATTTAGACTTGGTTCCAGCTTCAAACCACCAGAACTACTGCATCTCAGCATTTCTATGCTGTTCCAAAGCTAATAATACTGAAAATTGAGTGTAGTGCTAAAAATTCACATATTGTCACTTTTTCACTTCTCTCGCCGAGAAAAAGCTTTTTTGGTCTCTAACATTCAAAACTCATGAAACTCAAAATTTAGACTTGGTTCCAGCTTCAAACCACCAGAACTACTGCATCTCAGCATTTCTATGCTGTTCCAAAGCTAATAGGCTGAATATTGAGTGTAGTGCTAAAAATTCACATATTGTCACTTTTTCACTCCTGTCGCCGAGAAAAACCTTTTTTGGTCTCTAACATTCAAAACTGATGAAACTCAAAATTTAGACTCTGTTCCAGCTTCAAACCACCAGAACTACTGCATCTCAGCATTTCTATGCTGTTCCAAAGCTAATAAGGCTGAATATTGAGTGTAGTGCTTAAAATTCACATATTGTCACTTTTTCACTTCTCTCGCTGAGATAAAGCGTTTTTGGTCTCTAACATTCAAAACTGATGAAACTCAAAATTTAGACATGGTTCCAGCTTCAAACCACCAGAACTACTGCATCTCAGCATTTCCATGCTGTTCCAAAGCTAATAAGGCTGAATATTGAGTGTAGTGCTGAAAATTCACATATTGTCACTTTTTCACTTCTCTCGCCGAGAAATACCTTTTTTGGTCTCTAACATTCAAAACTGATGAAACTCAAAATTTAGACATGGTTCCAGCTTCAAACCACCAGAACTACTGCATCTCAGCATTTCCATGCTGTTCCAAAGCTAATAAGGCTGAATATTGAGTGTAGTGCTGAAAATTCACATATTGTCACTTTTTCACTTCTCTCGCCGAGAAAAAGCTTTTTTGGTCTCTAACATTCAAAACTGATGAAACTCAAAATTTAGACTTGGTTCCAGCTTCAAACCACCAGAACTACTGCATCTCAGCATTTCTATGCTGTTCCAAAGCTAATAATACTGAAAATTGAGTGTAGTGCTAAAAATTCACATATTGTCACTTTTTCACTTCTCTCGCCGAGAAAAAGCTTTTTTGGTCTCTAACATTCAAAACTCATGAAACTCAAAATTTAGACTTGGTTCCAGCTTCAAACCACCAGAACTACTGCATCTCAGCATTTCTATGCTGTTCCAAAGCTAATAAGGCTGAATATTGAGTGTAGTGCTAAAAATTCACATATTGTCACTTTTTCACTCCTGTCGCCGAGAAAAACCTTTTTTGGTCTCTAACATTCAAAACTGATGAAACTCAAAATTTAGACTCTGTTCCAGCTTCAAACCACCAGAACTACTGCATCTCAGCATTTCTATGCTGTTCCAAAGCTAATAAGGCTGAATATTGAGTGTAGTGCTTAAAATTCACATATTGTCACTTTTTCACTTCTCTCGCTGAGATAAAGCGTTTTTGGTCTCTAACATTCAAAACTGATGAAACTCAAAATTTAGACATGGTTCCAGCTTCAAACCACCAGAACTACTGCATCTCAGCATTTC
>JAXBVF010000175.1:22500-23851 GCA_036418095.1 Xiphophorus birchmanni
GTCCGCAAAGGTGGTTTCCCCAGTTCATAGACGTCTGAAACCAGGATCAATAAGCCCAGAATGATGCCCTGACCACGCCTGTGTCACTCCCGTCTTCCTGGGATAAAGTTGAATTTTCGGACTTCCAGGGCAGGGCACCTGCGCAGGCTCCTGTGTCCGCAGCGGCTCACTGTCGTCGGCCTCGGGCCCCGGAGGCCCCGGTGATTTTCGACCTCCATAAAACTTTTTAAAAATGCATTCCTCCGGGGAAAGCCATATATTGCCGGAAGGGCCAGAGTCTGGAGAGTAGCCTGGTGTGGTTGTTTGGCTTCTGGACGCCCGCAGGAGGAATTAAAAATCGAAAACCCTAATTGGTCAAAGGGTTCGGAAATGCACTTTCCCGGGGACCAGGAGGTTCGAGACCAGGATCAATAAGCCCAGAATAATGCCCTGATCACGCCTGTATCACTCCCGTCTTCCTGGGATAAAGTTGAATTTCGACTTCCAGAGACCCTACATGAAGCAGGTGGTGTATCCGCAGCCGCTCACTGTCGTCGGCCTCGGGCTCCGGAGGCCCCGGTGATTTTCGACCTCCATAAAACTTTTAAAAATGCATTCCTCCGGGGAAAGCCATATATTGCCGGAAAGGCCAGAGTCTGGAGAGTAGCCTGGTGTGGTTGTTTGGCTTCTGGGACGCCCGCAGGAGGAATTAAAAATCGAAAACCCTAATTGGTCAAAGGGTTCGGAAATGCACTTTCCGGGGACCAGGAGGTTCGAGACCAGGATCAATAAGCCCGGAATAATGCCCTGATCACGCCTGTATCACTCCCGTCTTCCTGGGATAAAGTTGAATTTTCGGACTTCCAGAGACCCTACGTGAAGCAGGTGGTGTATCCGCAGCCGCTCACTGTCGTCGGCCTCGGGCTCCGGAGGCCCCGGTGATTTTCGACCTCCATAAAACTTTTTAAAAATGCATTCCTCCGGGGAAAGCCATATATTGCCGGAAAGGCCAGGGTCTGGAGAACCCTCTGGTGTGGTTGTTTGGCTTCTGGGACGCCCGCAGGAGGAATTAAAAATCGAAAACCCTAATTGGTCAAAGGGTTCGGAAATGCACTTTCCCGGGGACCAGGAGGTTCGAGACCAGGATCAATAAGCCCAGAATAATGCCCTGATCACGCCTGTATCACTCCCGTCTTCCTGGGATAAAGTTGAATTTTCGGACTTCCAGAGACCCTACATGAAGCAGGTGGTGTATCCGCAGCAGCTCACTGTCCTGGGACTCGGGGCTTATAGCTGCCTTACCAGAGGCACAGAGCCGAAAAAATTTCTAAGTGCGGACCTCCAAAGCATTGCCCGCCATGGCTTGACGGAT
>JAXBVF010000176.1:5000-7500 GCA_036418095.1 Xiphophorus birchmanni
TCCTTAGCCCACACCCCATTGCCTTACCAGGGGCACGGGCCTCCGGGCCGTGCGTGCTGGTGGGTGAGGTGGAGGAGTGCTTAAGTGTAGGGTGCCCGGGTCATGAGGGTGCGTGAGGTTGTGCGCTTGTCCAGTGTGGTGGTGGAGTGGTGGCCGGCTTTCGTGGCTGGATTTCAGGCTGTGATGCAAGGGTAGGGCCCTCCAGACCCCCAGGGGTTGTTCCAAGTGTGGTTGTACGTAGGGTTGGGGTGCAGGGGTCAACAGCAGGTGTCAGAGCCTGCTTCCAGGGCTCGGTTTCAGGCTACTTCAGGTATGAGCTCAGGGCCCTCCAGGCCTGGAGGAGTGCAGGAGTCAACAGCAGGTGTCAGAGCCTGCTTCCAGGGCTCGGTTTCAGGCTACTTCAGGTATGAGCTCAGGGCCCTCCAGGCCTGGAGGAGTGCAGGAGTCAACGGCAGCTGTCGTAGCCGGCTTTCGTGGCTCCATTTCAGGCTACTTCAGGTATGAACTCAGGGCCCTCCAGGCCTGGAGGAGTGCAGGAGTCAACGGCAGCTGTCGCAGCCGGCTTTCGTGGCTCCATTTCAGGCTATAGCATAAGCTCAGGGCCCTCCAGACCTCCAGGAGAGGTTCCAAGTGTGGTTGTAATAGGGTTAGTGCAGGGTCCGCAAAGGTGGTTTCCCCAGTTCATAGACGTCTGAAACCAGGATCAATAAGCCCAGAATGATGCCCTGACCACGCCTGTGTCACTCCCGTCTTCCTGGGATAAAGTTGAATTTTCGGACTTCCAGGGCAGGGCACCTGCGCAGGCTCCTGTGTCCGCAGCGGCTCACTGTCGTCGGCCTCGGGCCCCGGAGGCCCCGGTGATTTTCGACCTCCATAAAACTTTTTAAAAATGCATTCCTCCGGGGAAAGCCATATATTGCCGGAAGGGCCAGAGTCTGGAGAGTAGCCTGGTGTGGTTGTTTGGCTTCTGGGACGCCCGCAGGAGGAATTAAAAATCGAAAACCCTAATTGGTCAAAGGGTTCGGAAATGCACTTTCCCGGGGACCAGGAGGTTCGAGACCAGGATCAATAAGCCCAGAATAATGCCCTGATCACGCCTGTATCACTCCCGTCTTCCTGGGATAAAGTTGAATTTTCGGACTTCCAGAGACCCTACATGAAGCAGGTGGTGTATCCGCAGCCGCTCACTGTCGTCGGCCTCGGGCTCCGGAGGCCCCGGTGATTTTCGACCTCCATAAAACTTTTTAAAAATGCATTCCTCCGGGGAAAGCCATATATTGCCGGAAAGGCCAGGGTCTGGAGAACCCTCTGGTGTGGTTGTTTGGCTTCTGGGACGCCCGCAGGAGGAATTAAAAATCGAAAACCCTAATTGGTCAAAGGGTTCGGAAATGCACTTTCCCGGGGACCAGGAGGTTCGAGACCAGGATCAATAAGCCCAGAATAATGCCCTGATCACGCCTGTATCACTCCCGTCTTCCTGGGATAAAGTTGAATTTTCGGACTTCCAGAGACCCTACATGAAGCAGGTGGTGTATCCGCAGCCGCTCACTGTCGTCGGCCTCGGGCTCCGGAGGCCCCGGTGATTTTCGACCTCCATAAAACTTTTTAAAAATGCATTCCTCCGGGGAAAGCCATATATTGCCGGAAAGGCCAGGGTCTGGAGAACCCTCTGGTGTGGTTGTTTGGCTTCTGGGACGCCCGCAGGAGGAATTAAAAATCGAAAACCCTAATTGGTCAAAGGGTTCGGAAATGCACTTTCCCGGGGACCAGGAGGTTCGAGACCAGGATCAATAAGCCCAGAATAATGCCCTGATCACGCCTGTATCACTCCCGTCTTCCTGGGATAAAGTTGAATTTTCGGACTTCCAGAGACCCTACATGAAGCAGGTGGTGTATCCGCAGCCGCTCACTGTCGTCGGCCTCGGGCTCCGGAGGCCCCGGTGATTTTCGACCTCCATAAAACTTTTTAAAAATGCATTCCTCCGGGGAAAGCCATATATTGCCGGAAAGGCCAGGGTCTGGAGAACCCTCTGGTGTGGTTGTTTGGCTTCTGGGACGCCCGCAGGAGGAATTAAAAATCGAAAACCCTAATTGGTCAAAGGGTTCGGAAATGCACTTTCCCGGGGACCAGGAGGTTCGAGACCAGGATCAATAAGCCCAGAATAATGCCCTGATCACGCCTGTATCACTCCCGTCTTCCTGGGATAAAGTTGAATTTTCGGACTTCCAGAGACCCTACATGAAGCAGGTGGTGTATCCGCAGCCGCTCACTGTCGTCGGCCTCAGGCTCCGGAGGCCCCGGTGATTTTCGACCTCCATAAAACTTTTTAAAAATGCATTTCTCCGGGGAAAGCCATATATTGCCGGAAAGGCCAGGGTCTGGAGAACCCTCTGGTGTTGTTGTTTGGCTTCTGGGACGCCCGCAGGAGGAATTAAAAATCGAAAACCCTAATTGGTCAAAGGGTTCGGAAATGCACTTTCCCGGGGACCAGGAGGTTCG
>JAXBVF010000178.1:10000-15000 GCA_036418095.1 Xiphophorus birchmanni
CAATTTCTGTGGAAGCTGAAAAATGTTCTAAGTGTCGGCCTCCAAAGCATTTGGCTTGACGGATAGGTAGGATTTTGGGACCTTACAGAAAAAAACCCCACCGGAAGGATTTTAAGAGAGCCTTGGAAGAGAGCACTTTTTTTCGAAAAATGACAAAGTGTTTTGATCCAGGGCGGTTGTAGGGGCCTTCTGGAGCTCAGATAAGGCCGATTGAGGCCCCTTTTTCGGCTTTTTCCAGCATTTTAAGCCGTTTTCCCCGGAACGTGGGTCTGGTTCTCTGGATCTCCGAAGCAGTAACGCCGCGGGCCCCGTTGGCCGGGATTGGAACCCCCCCACCACCACCACCACCACACACACAATGAAGAGACATGACAAATCCTGGAGCATTATTCAAAGTTTATTGTGAACTTTCTGCAGCTTCTTCTCCCATGCACTGGGCAAATCTGCGCCTCATCTCAGCCATCTGGTTGACGTCCAGCTGCATCGCATAGAACCGGTCGGCCGTGCGGGTGTCGTGACACATGACCCGGGACATCTGCGTCCGGACCTCACTGGAGTGGGTGTTCCTGCACTGTGAGGGGAGAGGGGGGCAGAGAGTCAGAGGCCAGGCAGGCAGGCAGGGGTCGGATGGTGGTGATGCTGCTTCCTGGATAACTTACCATCGTTGCGACCGCGGTCCGGATGTCGGTAAGGGAGGGTCTGCCTGGCAGTAGCATGGCTGCCCACGCGTTCCTCGCGAACAGAGTGATGTTGCTCACGTGCTGGCTGTTGGTATTGAAGAAGACCAGCTCGCATCGCGGACGTAGCAGAGCTCGGATCTCCATCCACCGCTGGATCCAGCCCAGTTCCTCGTGGGTGAGAAAGACCTGAGCACAGCCAAACACCCGGGCAGTCTTATGGTTTTTGACCTGAAGACGGGGCGAGAAATGTTAAATGGCTGGCAGCCGCCGCCGCCATGTTAGTGGGTGCAGACTTACATTGAGTACGACCCCCGGAGAGGAAGAGCTGGAGCCCCTCGCGGCCTCCAGGACCTCTTCGGTGGTAAGGTTGGTCATCACGCCTGCTCGATGGCCGTATAGAGAAGTAAGGTATAGGGCAACGAAGCCGTAGAGCAGGTGTCTCAGTCCCACGTCGTGCCTCTTTTGCGATAAGCTCAGCAAGAGTTTGGGGATCCAGCTCCGGGATTTTTCGAGGCATCTGCGGACAAGGTCGGGCGTTATGGCGCGCTGGAGCTTCTCAGACTTAACCTTTATCTGCTGGAGCACCACCTTCGTTCCGATTTGGCACGTAGCCGACCGGAGAGCTCGCATCACGGACACGAGCTGACGCTTCGACAGCCTGGAGCTTGTTGGAGGCGTCTCCATGAAGTAAACGTGGAACTGAGTTGTGTTTACCAGGTAAACTTTAACAGTAGTTATTGCCTTCTGCTGACGGGTGAGTTCAGCGGGCCAGGCCATTATGCGTCCGGCGTCATCCAAGAAGCGCCAGGATCCCAGGGCCGCCTTCTCACGGCTCATGTAGCTGAGGAATGCAACAATTCGACCCATCTTTGACTTAACATTTTCGAGAAGCTTCCGCGAGCGTACTGCCCCGGTCAGATGCCGGTCGTACTCCTCTAGGTAGCGACGGATGACTGGAGGAAATGTAAGCAGCTTACTAACCGTGCTCGATGACGGGGCCTGGGGTTCGGCCCTGGTCACTCCAGTCATCTCCTCCATCTCCTCCTCCTCCACCAGCTCGACCACCGGGCCCGCGGCTGGCACGTCGGCACTGGTGCCAAGCCCGCCGGGAAGAGACGTCTCCGGTCGCTGAGGGGAGTCCGCCGAGGTCGAACGGGGAGGGCTGGGGCAGGGCTCAGCCTCCGAGGGAGGGGAAGAAGTAGGGGGGGGAGGCGGGGAGGCGGTGGCGGCGGCGGCGGCGGCGGCGGCTTCGCTGCCCCGTGAACCGTCCAGGTCCAACCTGGTGGCTAACGGCGGGTCGGGCCCTGAGGCCCTAAGTTCTCTCACCTGCCTCAATGTTTTGCGCCACTGCAGCTTCCTCAAAAGCCGCCTCTTCTCTTTGGCACCCAGATCACGGTGAGCGTCCTGGAGGTGCTGCGCCACCCTAGACCCGCCGTAAGTGCAACCGCTGATGGGACACTTCATGCCGCGAACACTCACTCGCCCTCTGGCAAACGCCAACAGGATCCTTCGCTCCTGGGCGTTCCGGACGCTATGAACGTCATCCAAGTGGCTCCGCAGGCGCCAAGATTTGCTCTGACAGACAGGGCAACGATTCTTAAACTTAGAAGCCGTCATCACTCCGCGAGAGTCAGATAGCAACTGAGCAGGGCACGTCCGTAGCCCAGCTATTTATGCAGGTCAATCAATCCTAATCGGCAACACCTGGTGCCAATTCAGGGCCTCCAATCAAGGAAGCTCCTGATCAGCTTCCAATCAAGAATAATGAGCAACACCTGGCCACGTTCGACCCCGTCTTCGGGGCCGAATCTCGGGGGACACGCGTCCCGATGGCCGCGCGGCTCCCGCCCGGACGGCGGGAGTCTCTCTTACGATCCTAAGGCGGGTTAGGGGCCAGCGGTTAGGCGGGGGGACCGAAGTACGGTCGGCGGTCCGCGCCCGGAACGAAGGGTCGCTCGCCTCCTGGGGGCCAGGGCCCGGACTCGCTGCACCACCGGCGAGGTGGTGCAGCGAGGTATATATATATATTTTTTTATAAGTCCCACTGCCTTACCAGAGGCACGGATCTGTCTGGAAAGACGAAAAAAAAGTTTCTAAGTGCCGGCGACACTTAGTGCAATTGTTTTAACTCTACTACCTTACCAGGGGCACGAGCCTCCGGGCCGTGCGTGCTGGTGGGGTCTGGTCCGTGATAGGGGTGCTTAAGTGTGGGGTGCCCCGGTTCGCAGGGTGCGTGAGGTCGTCTGGCTGTGGTGGTGGTGGTGGTGGTGGTGGTCCGGCCTGGTCGTTCCGGCTGGAGCCGGATAGGGTTGGGGTTGGGGTTCGGAAAGGCGCTTTCCCGGGGAGCAGGGGGTTCGAAAGTAGGATCAATAAGCCCGGAATGATGCCCTGAACACGCCTGTATCACTCCCGTGTTCCTGGGATAAAGTTGAATTTTCGGACTTCCAGAGACCCCACGTGAAGCAGGCAGCGGTATCCGCAGCCGCTCACCGTCGTCGGCCTCGGGCGTCCGGAGGCCCCGGTGATTTTGGAGCTCCATAAAAAATTTTTAAAAAGCATTTCCCCGGGGAATGCCGTATATTGCCGGAAAGGCCAGAGTCTGGAGAATCCTCTGGTGTGGTCGTTTGGCTTCTGGGACGTCCGCAGGAGGAATTAAAAATCGAAAACCCTAAGTGGTCTTGGGGTTCGGAAATGCACTTTCCCGGGGAGCAGGAGGTTCGAGACCAGGATCAATAGGCCCGGAATAATGCCCTGAACACGGCCATGTGACTCCCGTCTTCCTTGGATAAAGTTGAATTTTCGGACTTCCAGAGACCCCACGTGAAGCAGGCTGGGTATCCGCAGCGGCTCACCGTCGTCGGCCTCGGGGTCCGGAGGCCCCGGTGATTTTGGAGCTCCATAAAAAATTTTAAAAATGCATTTCCCCGGGGAATGCCGTATATTGCCGGAAAGGCCAGAGTCTGGAGAGTAGCCTGGTGTGGTCGTTTGGCTTCTGGGACGTCCGCAGGAGGAATTAAAAATCGAAAACCCTAAGTGGTCTTGGGGTTCGGAAATGCACTTTCCCGGGGAGCAGGAGGTTCGAGACCAGGATCAATAGGCCCAGAATAATGCCCTGAACACGGCCATGTGACTCCCGTCTTCCTGGGATAAAGTTGAATTTTCGGACTTCCAGAGACCCCACGTGAAGCAGGCAGCCGTATCCGCAGCCGCTCACTGTCGTCGGCCTCGGGCTCCGGAGGCCCCGGTGATTTTGGAGCTCCATAAAAATTTTTAAAAATGCATTTCCCCGGGGAATGCCGTATATTGCCGGAAAGGCCAGAGTCTGGAGAGTAGCCTGGTGTGGTCGTTTGGCTTCTGGGACGTCCGCAGGAGGAATTAAAAATCGAAAACCCTAAGTGGTCTTGGGGTTCGGAAATGCACTTTCCCGGGGACCAGGAGGTTCGAGACCAGGATCAATAGGCCCAGAATAATGCCCTGAACACGGCCATGTGACTCCCGTCTTCCTGGGATAAAGTTGAATTTTCGGACTTCCAGAGACCCCACGTGAAGCAGGCAGCCGTATCCGCAGCCGCTCACTGTCGTCGGCCTCGGGCTCCGGAGGCCCCGGTGATTTTGGAGCTCCATAAAAATTTTTAAAAATGCATTTCCCCGGGGAATGCCGTATATTGCCGGAAAGGCCAGAGTCTGGAGAATCCTCTGGTGTGGTCGTTTGGCTTCTGGGACGTCCGCAGGAGGAATTAAAAATCGAAAACCATAATTGGTGAAAGGGTTCGAAAATGCACTTTCCCGGGGACCAGGAGGTTCGAGACCAGGATCAATAAGCCCAGAATAATGCCCTGAACACGGCCATGTGACTCCCGTCTTCCTGGGATAAAGTTGAATTTTCGGACTTCCAGAGACCCCACGTGAAGCAGGCAGCGGTATCCGCAGCCGCTCACCGTCGTCGGCCTCGGGCTCCGGAGGCCCCGGTGATTTTCGACCTCCATAAAATTTTTTTAAAAAGCATTTCCCCGGGGAATGCCGTATATTGCCGGAAAGGCCAGAGTCTGGAGAATCCTCTGGTGTGGTCGTTTGGCTTCTGGCACGTCCGCAGGAGGAATTAAAAATCAAAAACCATAATTGGTCAAAAAGGCACCAGGGGCTTCGAGACCAGGATCAATAAGCCCAGAATAATGCCCTCATCACGGCTATGTGACTCCCGTCTTCCTGGGATAAAGTTGAATTTTCGGACTTCCAGAGGCCCTAGAGTCTGGTGTGTGCCCGCAGCAGGTCACTGTCGTCGGCCTCGGCGGGTCCGGAGGCCCCGGTGATTCTTTGGCT
>JAXBVF010000179.1:0-2500 GCA_036418095.1 Xiphophorus birchmanni
GCCGGCCAGGGCTCCCCTGTCACGGGGAGACCCGAGCCTCCCTCTCCCCTTGGAGCTGCTTCTCTTTGCCCTACCAGGGGCACGAGACGCGTTTCGGATCGCAGACCAAGTCCCGGTGCGGAGGGGGGGGGGGCTGGTCGGCCCGCGCGGAACGGCCGGCCAGGGCTCCCCTGTCACGGGGAGACCCGAGCCTCCCTCTCCCTTTGGAGCTGCTTCTCTTTGCCCTACCAGGGGCACGAGCCTCCGGGCCGTGCGTGCTGGTGGGTCTAGTCCGTGTGGGGGTGCTTAAGTGCGGGGTACAGAGGTTCGAAGGGTGCCCTGGCAGTCCCGGTTCTCCGCGAAGGCTCGTTCCTCCGCTCGGCTGCCGAGTACGTGCGCGCCCGGTGGGCTCCGCGGTCCTCCAGCCCCCGCCCCCACTCAGAGGCGTGGAGGCCAGACCCACCAGGGCAAGGACAGCCCGCAGAGGCCGGCCAGGGTCCTCCTGTCCCCCGGGCGGGAGAGCCCTGGCCTCCTTAGCCCACACCCCATTGCCTTACCAGGGGCACGGGCCTCCGGGCCGTGCGTGCTGGTGGGTGAGGTGGAGGAGTGCTTAAGTGTAGGGTGCCCGGGTCATGAGGGTGCGTGAGGTTGTGCGCTTGTCCAGTGTGGTGGTGGAGTGGTGGCCGGCTTTCGTGGCTGGATTTCAGGCTGTGATGCAAGGGTAGGGCCCTCCAGACCCCCAGGGGTTGTTCCAAGTGTGGTTGTACGTAGGGTTGGGGTGCAGGGGTCAACAGCAGGTGTCAGAGCCTGCTTCCAGGGCTCGGTTTCAGGCTACTTCAGGTATGAGCTCAGGGCCCTCCAGGCCTGGAGGAGTGCAGGAGTCAACAGCAGGTGTCAGAGCCTGCTTCCAGGGCTCGGTTTCAGGCTACTTCAGGTATGAGCTCAGGGCCCTCCAGGCCTGGAGGAGTGCAGGAGTCAACGGCAGCTGTCGCAGCCGGCTTTCGTGGCTCCATTTCAGGCTATAGCATAAGCTCAGGGCCCTCCAGACCTCCAGGAGAGGTTCCAAGTGTGGTTGTAATAGGGTTAGTGCAGGGTCCGCAAAGGTGGTTTCCCCAGTTCATAGACGTCTGAAACCAGGATCAATAAGCCCAGAATGATGCCCTGACCACGCCTGTGTCACTCCCGTCTTCCTGGGATAAAGTTGAATTTTCGGACTTCCAGGGCAGGGCACCTGCGCAGGCTCCTGTGTCCGCAGCGGCTCACTGTCGTCGGCCTCGGGCCCCGGAGGCCCCGGTGATTTTCGACCTCCATAAAACTTTTTAAAAATGCATTCCTCCGGGGAAAGCCATATATTGCCGGAAGGGCCAGAGTCTGGAGAGTAGCCTGGTGTGGTTGTTTGGCTTCTGGGACGCCCGCAGGAGGAATTAAAAATCGAAAACCCTAATTGGTCAAAGGGTTCGGAAATGCACTTTCCCGGGGACCAGGAGGTTCGAGACCAGGATCAATAAGCCCAGAATAATGCCCTGATCACGCCTGTATCACTCCCGTCTTCCTGGGATAAAGTTGAATTTTCGGACTTCCAGAGACCCTACATGAAGCAGGTGGTGTATCCGCAGCCGCTCACTGTCGTCGGCCTCGGGCTCCGGAGGCCCCGGTGATTTTCGACCTCCATAAAACTTTTTAAAAATGCATTCCTCCGGGGAAAGCCATATATTGCCGGAAAGGCCAGAGTCTGGAGAGTAGCCTGGTGTGGTTGTTTGGCTTCTGGGACGCCCGCAGGAGGAATTAAAAATCGAAAACCCTAATTGGTCAAAGGGTTCGGAAATGCACTTTCCCGGGGACCAGGAGGTTCGAGACCAGGATCAATAAGCCCGGAATAATGCCCTGATCACGCCTGTATCACTCCCGTCTTCCTGGGATAAAGTTGAATTTTCGGACTTCCAGAGACCCTACGTGAAGCAGGTGGTGTATCCGCAGCCGCTCACTGTCGTCGGCCTCGGGCTCCGGAGGCCCCGGTGATTTTCGACCTCCATAAAACTTTTTAAAAATGCATTCCTCCGGGGAAAGCCATATATTGCCGGAAAGGCCAGGGTCTGGAGAACCCTCTGGTGTGGTTGTTTGGCTTCTGGGACGCCCGCAGGAGGAATTAAAAATCGAAAACCCTAATTGGTCAAAGGGTTCGGAAATGCACTTTCCCGGGGACCAGGAGGTTCGAGACCAGGATCAATAAGCCCAGAATAATGCCCTGATCACGCCTGTATCACTCCCGTCTTCCTGGGATAAAGTTGAATTTTCGGACTTCCAGAGACCCTACATGAAGCAGGTGGTGTATCCGCAGCAGCTCACTGTCCTGGGACTCGGGGCTTATAGCTGCCTTACCAGAGGCACAGAGCCGAAAAAATTTCTAAGTGCGGACCTCCAAAGCATTGCCCGCCATGGCTTGACGGATAGATAGGATTTTGGGACCTTACAGAGAAAAACCCCACCGGCGGGATTATAGAGAGCAGTTGGAAAAGAGGAC
>JAXBVF010000180.1:0-23164 GCA_036418095.1 Xiphophorus birchmanni
TAGCATGTCGTTTTTTGGACATTTTCGACGTCATATATAGCATGTCGTTTTTTTGGACATTTTCGACGTCATAGTATAGCATGTCGTTTTTTTTTACATTTTCGACGTCATAGTATAGCATGTCGTTTTTTTAACATTTTCGACGTCATAGTATAGCATGTCGTTTTTTTGACATTTTCGACGTCATAGTATAGCATGTCGTTTTTTTGGACATTTTCGACGTCATAGTATATATAGCATGTCGTTTTTTTGGACATTTTCAACGTCATAGTATATATAGCATGTCGTTTTTTGGACATTTTCGACGTCATAGTATAGCATGTCGTTTTTTTTGACATTTTCGACGTCATAGTATAGCATGTCGTTTTTTTGGACATTTTCGACGTCATAGTATAGCATGTCGTTTTTTTGACATTTTCGACGTCATAGTATAGCATGTCGTTTTTTTGGACATTTTCGACGTCATAGTATAGCATGTCGTTTTTTTGGACATTTTCGACGTCATAGTATAGCATGTCGTTTTTTGGGCATTTTCGACGTCATAGTATAGCATGTCGTTTTTTGGACATTTTCGACGTCATAGTATAGCATGTCGGTTTTTTGGACATTTTCGACGTCATAGTATAGCATGTCGTTTTTTGGACATTTTCGACGTCATAGTATAGCATGTCGTTTTTTTGGACATTTTCGACGTCATAGTATAGCATGTCATTTTTTTGGACATTTTCGACGTCATAGTATAGCATGTCGGTTTTTTGGACATTTTCGACGTCATAGTATAGCATGTCGTTTTTTGGACATTTTCGACGTCATAGTATAGCATGTCGTTTTTTTTGACATTTTCGACGTCATAGTATAGCATGTCGTTTTTTTGGACATTTTCGACGTCATAGTATAGCATGTCGTTTTTTTGGACATGTTCGACGTCATAGTATAGCATGTCGTTTTTTTGGACATTTTCGACGTCATAGTATAGCATGTCGTTTTTTTGGACATTTTCGACGTCATAGTAGAGCATGTCGTTTTTTGGACATTTTCGTCGTCATAGTATAGCATGTCGTTTTTTGGACATTTTCGACGTCATAGTATAGCATGTCGTTTTTTGGACATTTTCGACGTCATAGTATAGCATGTCGTTTTTTGGACATTTGCGACGTCATAGTATAGCATGTCGTTTTTTGGACATTTTCGACGTCATAGTATAGCATGTCGTTTTTTGGACATTTTCGACGTCATAGTATAGCATGTCCTTTTTTGGACATTTTCGACGTCATAGTATAGCATGTCGTTTTTTGGACATTTTCGACGTCATAGTATAGCATGTCGTTTTTTGGACATTTTCGACGTCATAGTATAGCATGTCGTTTTTTTGACATTTTCGACGTCATAGTATAGCATGTCGTTTTTTGGACATTTGTGACGTCATAGTATAGCATGTCGTTTTTTGGACATTTTCGACGTCATAGTATAGCATGTCGTTTTTTGGACATTTGTGACGTCATAGTATAGCATGTCGTTTTTTTTTACATTTTCGACGTCATAGTATAGCATGTCGATTTTTTAACATTTTCGACGTCATAGTATAGCATGTCGTTTTTTTGACATTTTCGACGTCATAGTATAGCATGTCGTTTTTTTGGACATTTTCGACGTCATAGTATATATAGCATGTCGTTTTTTGGACATTTTCGACGTCATAGTATAGCATGTCGTTTTTTTGGACATTTTTGACGTCATAGTATAGCATGTCGTTTTTTTGACATTTTCGACGTCATAGTATAGCATGTCGTTTTTTTGGACATTTTCGACGTCATAGTATAGCATGTCGTTTTTTTGACATTTTCGACGTCATAGTATAGCATGTCGTTTTTTTGACATTTTCGACGTCATAGTATAGCATGTCGTTTTTTTGGACATTTTCGACGTCATAGTATAGCATGTCGTTTTTTTGGACATTTTCGACGTCATAGTATAGCATGTCGTTTTTTGGGCATTTTCGACGTCATAGTATAGCATGTTGTTTTTTTGACATTTTCGACGTCATAGTATAGCATGTTGTTTTTTTGACATTTTCGACGTCATAGTATAGCATGTCGTTTTTTGGACATTTGTGACGTCATAGTATAGCATGTCGTTTTTTTGGACATTTTCGACGTCATAGTATAGCATGTCGTTTTTTGGACATTTGTGACGTCATAGTATAGCATGTCGTTTTTTGGACATTTTCGACGTCATAGTATAGCATGTCGTTTTTTTGGACATTTTCGACGTCATAGTATAGCATGTCGTTTTTTTGGACATTTTCGACGTCATAGTATAGCATGTTGTTTTTTTGACATTTTCGACGTCATAGTATAGCATGTCGTTTTTTGGACATTTGTGACGTCATAGTATAGCATGTCGTTTTTTGGACATTTTCGACGTCATAGTATAGCATGTCGTTTTTTTGGACATGTTCGACGTCATAGTATAGCATGTCGTTTTTTGGGCATTTTCGACGTCATAGTATAGCATGTTGTTTTTTTGACATTTTCGACGTCATAGTATAGCATGTCGTTTTTTGGACATTTTCGACGTCATAGTATAGCATGTCGTTTTTTTGGACATTTTCGACGTCATAGTATAGCATGTTGTTTTTTTGACATTTTCGACGTCATAGTATAGCATGTCGTTTTTTGGACATTTTCGACGTCATAGTATAGCATGTCGTTTTTTTGGACATTTTCGACGTCATAGTATAGCATGTCGTTTTTTTGGACATTTTCGACGTCATAGTATAGCATGTCGTTTTTTTGGACATTTTCGACGTCATAGTATAGCATGTCGTTTTTTGGACATTTTCGACGTCATAGTATAGCATGTCGTTTTTTGGACATTTTCGACGTCACAGTATAGCATGTCGTTTTTTGGACATTTTTGACGTCATAGTATAGCATGTCGTTTTTTGGACATTTGTGACGTCATAGTATAGCATGTCGTTTTTTGGACATTTGTGACGTCATAGTATAGCATGTCGTTTTTTGGACATTTTCGACGTCATAGTATAGCATGTCGTTTTTTTGGACATTTTCGACGTCATAGTATAGCATGTCGTTTTTTTGGACATGTTCGACGTCATAGTATAGCATGTCGTTTTTTTGGACATTTTCGACGTCATAGTATAGCATGTCGTTTTTTGGACATTTGCGACGTCATAGTATAGCATGTCGTTTTTTTGGACATTTTCGACGTCATAGTATAGCATGTCGTTTTTTTGGACATGTTCGACGTCATAGTATAGCATGTCGTTTTTTTGGACATGTTCGACGTCATAGTATAGCATGTCGTTTTTTTGGACATGTTCGACGTCATAGTATAGCATGTCGTTTTTTTGGACATTTTCGACGTCATAGTATAGCATGTCGTTTTTTTGGACATTTTCGACGTCATAGTATAGCATGTCGTTTTTTGGACATTTTCGACGTCATAGTATAGCATGTCGTTTTTTGGACATTTTCGACGTCATAGTATAGCATGTCGTTTTTTGGACATTTTCGACGTCATAGTATAGCATGTCGTTTTTTGGACATTCTCGACGTCATAGTATAGGATGTCATTTTTTTGGACATTTTCGACGTCATACTATAGCATGTCGTTTTTTGGACATTTTCGACGTCACAGTATAGCATGTCGTTTTTTGGACATTTTTGACGTCATAGTATAGCATGTCGTTTTTTTGGACATGTTCGACGTCATAGTATAGCATGTCGTTTTTTTGGACATTTTCGACGTCATAGTATAGCATGTCGTTTTTTTGGACATGTTCGACGTCATAGTATAGCATGTCGTTTTTTTGGACATGTTCGACGTCATAGTATAGCATGTCGTTTTTTTGGACATGTTCGACGTCATAGTATAGCATGTCGTTTTTTTGGACATTTTCGACGTCATAGTATAGCATGTCGTTTTTTTGGACATTTTCGACGTCATAGTATAGCATGTCGTTTTTTGGACATTTTCGACGTCATAGTATAGCATGTCGTTTTTTTGGACATTTTCGACGTCACAGTATAGCATGTCGTTTTTTGGACATTTTCGACGTCACAGTATAGCATGTCGTTTTTTTGGACATGTTCGACGTCATAGTATAGCATGTCGTTTTTTTGGACATTTTCGACGTCATAGTATAGCATGTCGTTTTTTTGGACATTTTCGACGTCATAGTATAGCATGTCGTTTTTTTGGACATGTTCGACGTCATAGTATAGCATGTCGTTTTTTTGGACATGTTCGACGTCATAGTATAGCATGTCGTTTTTTTGGACATTTTCGACGTCATAGTATAGCATGTCGTTTTTTTGGACATTTTCGACGTCATAGTATAGCATGTCGTTTTTTTGGACATTTTCGACGTCATAGTATAGCATGTCGTTTTTTTGGACATTTTCGACGTCATAGTATAGCATGTTGTTTTTTTGACATTTTCGACGTCATAGTATAGCATGTCGTTTTTTGGACATTTGTGACGTCATAGTATAGCATGTCGTTTTTTTGGACATTTTCGACGTCATAGTATAGCATGTCGTTTTTTTGGACATTTTCGACGTCATAGTATAGCATGTCGTTTTTTGGACATTTTCGACGTCATATATAGCATGTCGTTTTTTTGGACATTTTCGACGTCATAGTATAGCATGTCGTTTTTTTTTACATTTTCGACGTCATAGTATAGCATGTCGTTTTTTTGGACATTTTCGACGTCATAGTATAGCATGTCGTTTTTTTGGACATTTTCGACGTCATAGTATAGCATGTCATTTTTTTGGACATTTTCGACGTCATAGTATAGCATGTTGTTTTTTTGACATTTTCGACGTCATAGTATAGCATGTCGTTTTTTGGACATTTGTGACGTCATAGTATAGCATGTCGTTTTTTGGACATTTTCGACGTCATAGTATAGCATGTCGTTTTTTTGGACATTTTCGAAGTCACAGTATAGCATGTCGTTTTTTTGACATTTTCGACGTCACAGTATAGCATGTCGTTTTTTTGGACATGTTCGACGTCATAGTATAGCATGTCGTTTTTTTGGACATTTTCGACGTCATAGTATAGCATGTCGTTTTTTTGGACATTTTCGACGTCATAGTATAGCATGTCGTTTTTTTGGACATGTTCGACGTCATAGTATAGCATGTCGTTTTTTTGGACATGTTCGACGTCATAGTATAGCATGTCGTTTTTTTGGACATTTTCGACGTCATAGTATAGCATGTCGTTTTTTTGGACATTTTCGACGTCATAGTATAGCATGTCGTTTTTTTGGACATTTTCGACGTCATAGTATAGCATGTCGTTTTTTTGGACATTTTCGACGTCATAGTATAGCATGTTGTTTTTTTGACATTTTCGACGTCATAGTATAGCATGTCGTTTTTTGGACATTTGTGACGTCATAGTATAGCATGTCGTTTTTTTGGACATTTTCGACGTCATAGTATAGCATGTCGTTTTTTTGGACATTTTCGACGTCATAGTATAGCATGTCGTTTTTTGGACATTTTCGACGTCATATATAGCATGTCGTTTTTTTGGACATTTTCGACGTCATAGTATAGCATGTCGTTTTTTTTTACATTTTCGACGTCATAGTATAGCATGTCGTTTTTTTGGACATTTTCGACGTCATAGTATAGCATGTCGTTTTTTTGGACATTTTCGACGTCATAGTATAGCATGTCATTTTTTTGGACATTTTCGACGTCATAGTATAGCATGTTGTTTTTTTGACATTTTCGACGTCATAGTATAGCATGTCGTTTTTTGGACATTTGTGACGTCATAGTATAGCATGTCGTTTTTTTGGACATTTTCGACGTCATAGTATAGCATGTCGTTTTTTTGGACATTTTCGACGTCATAGTATAGCATGTCGTTTTTTGGACATTTTCGACGTCATATATAGCATGTCGTTTTTTTGGACATTTTCGACGTCATAGTATAGCATGTCGTTTTTTTTTACATTTTCGACGTCATAGTATAGCATGTCGTTTTTTTAACATTTTCGACGTCATAGTATAGCATGTCGTTTTTTTGACATTTTCGACGTCATAGTATAGCATGTCGTTTTTTTGGACATTTTCGACGTCATAGTATATATAGCATGTCGTTTTTTGGACATTTTCAACGTCATAGTATATATAGCATGTCGTTTTTTGGACATTTTCGACGTCATAGTATAGCATGTCGTTTTTTTGACATTTTCGACGTCATAGTATAGCATGTCGTTTTTTTGGACATTTTCGACGTCATAGTATAGCATGTCGTTTTTTTGACATTTTCGACGTCATAGTATAGCATGTCGTTTTTTTGGACATTTTCGACGTCATAGTATAGCATGTCGTTTTTTTGGACATTTTCGACGTCACAGTATAGCATGTCGTTTTTTGGACATTTTCGACGTCACAGTATAGCATGTCGTTTTTTTGGACATGTTCGACGTCATAGTATAGCATGTCGTTTTTTTGGACATTTTCGACGTCATAGTATAGCATGTCGTTTTTTTGGACATTTTCGACGTCATAGTATAGCATGTCGTTTTTTTGGACATGTTCGACGTCATAGTATAGCATGTCGTTTTTTTGGACATGTTCGACGTCATAGTATAGCATGTCGTTTTTTTGGACATTTTCGACGTCATAGTATAGCATGTCGTTTTTTTGGACATTTTCGACGTCATAGTATAGCATGTCGTTTTTTTGGACATTTTCGACGTCATAGTATAGCATGTCGTTTTTTTGGACATTTTCGACGTCATAGTATAGCATGTTGTTTTTTTGACATTTTCGACGTCATAGTATAGCATGTCGTTTTTTGGACATTTGTGACGTCATAGTATAGCATGTCGTTTTTTTGGACATTTTCGACGTCATAGTATAGCATGTCGTTTTTTTGGACATTTTCGACGTCATAGTATAGCATGTCGTTTTTTGGACATTTTCGACGTCATATATAGCATGTCGTTTTTTTGGACATTTTCGACGTCATAGTATAGCATGTCGTTTTTTTTTACATTTTCGACGTCATAGTATAGCATGTCATTTTTTTGGACATTTTCGACGTCATAGTATAGCATGTTGTTTTTTTGACATTTTCGACGTCATAGTATAGCATGTCGTTTTTTGGACATTTGTGACGTCATAGTATAGCATGTCGTTTTTTGGACATTTTCGACGTCATAGTATAGCATGTCGTTTTTTTGGACATTTTCGAAGTCACAGTATAGCATGTCGTTTTTTGGACATTTTCGACGTCACAGTATAGCATGTCGTTTTTTTGGACATGTTCGACGTCATAGTATAGCATGTCGTTTTTTTGGACATTTTCGACGTCATAGTATAGCATGTCGTTTTTTTGGACATTTTCGACGTCATAGTATAGCATGTCGTTTTTTTGGACATGTTCGACGTCATAGTATAGCATGTCGTTTTTTTGGACATGTTCGACGTCATAGTATAGCATGTCGTTTTTTTGGACATTTTCGACGTCATAGTATAGCATGTCGTTTTTTTGGACATTTTCGACGTCATAGTATAGCATGTCGTTTTTTTGGACATTTTCGACGTCATAGTATAGCATGTCGTTTTTTTGGACATTTTCGACGTCATAGTATAGCATGTTGTTTTTTTGACATTTTCGACGTCATAGTATAGCATGTCGTTTTTTGGACATTTGTGACGTCATAGTATAGCATGTCGTTTTTTTGGACATTTTCGACGTCATAGTATAGCATGTCGTTTTTTTGGACATTTTCGACGTCATAGTATAGCATGTCGTTTTTTGGACATTTTCGACGTCATATATAGCATGTCGTTTTTTTGGACATTTTCGACGTCATAGTATAGCATGTCGTTTTTTTTTACATTTTCGACGTCATAGTATAGCATGTCGTTTTTTTGGACATTTTCGACGTCATAGTATAGCATGTCGTTTTTTTGGACATTTTCGACGTCATAGTATAGCATGTCATTTTTTTGGACATTTTCGACGTCATAGTATAGCATGTTGTTTTTTTGACATTTTCGACGTCATAGTATAGCATGTCGTTTTTTGGACATTTGTGACGTCATAGTATAGCATGTCGTTTTTTTGGACATTTTCGACGTCATAGTATAGCATGTCGTTTTTTTGGACATTTTCGACGTCATAGTATAGCATGTCGTTTTTTGGACATTTTCGACGTCATATATAGCATGTCGTTTTTTTGGACATTTTCGACGTCATAGTATAGCATGTCGTTTTTTTTTACATTTTCGACGTCATAGTATAGCATGTCGTTTTTTTAACATTTTCGACGTCATAGTATAGCATGTCGTTTTTTTGACATTTTCGACGTCATAGTATAGCATGTCGTTTTTTTGGACATTTTCGACGTCATAGTATATATAGCATGTCGTTTTTTGGACATTTTCAACGTCATAGTATATATAGCATGTCGTTTTTTGGACATTTTCGACGTCATAGTATAGCATGTCGTTTTTTTGACATTTTCGACGTCATAGTATAGCATGTCGTTTTTTTGGACATTTTCGACGTCATAGTATAGCATGTCGTTTTTTTGACATTTTCGACGTCATAGTATAGCATGTCGTTTTTTTGGACATTTTCGACGTCATAGTATAGCATGTCGTTTTTTTGGACATTTTCGACGTCATAGTATAGCATGTCGTTTTTTGGGCATTTTCGACGTCATAGTATAGCATGTCGTTTTTTGGACATTTTCGACATCATAGTATAGCATGTCGGTTTTTTGGACATTTTCGACGTCATAGTATAGCATGTCGTTTTTTGGACATTTTCGACGTCATAGTATAGCATGTCGTTTTTTTGGACATTTTCGACGTCATAGTATAGCATGTCATTTTTTTGGACATTTTCGACGTCATAGTATAGCATGTCGGTTTTTTGGACATTTTCGACGTCATAGTATAGCATGTCGTTTTTTTGACATTTTCGACGTCATAGTATAGCATGTCGTTTTTTTGGACATTTTCGACGTCATAGTATAGCATGTCGTTTTTTTGGACATGTTCGACGTCATAGTATAGCATGTCGTTTTTTTGGACATTTTCGACGTCATAGTATAGCATGTCGTTTTTTTGGACATTTTCGACGTCATAGTAGAGCATGTCGTTTTTTGGACATTTTCGTCGTCATAGTATAGCATGTCGTTTTTTGGACATTTTCGACGTCATAGTATAGCATGTCGTTTTTTGGACATTTTCGACGTCATAGTATAGCATGTCGTTTTTTGGACATTTGCGACGTCATAGTATAGCATGTCGTTTTTTGGACATTTTCGACGTCATAGTATAGCATGTCGTTTTTTGGACATTTTCGACGTCATAGTATAGCATGTCCTTTTTTGGACATTTTCGACGTCATAGTATAGCATGTCGTTTTTTGGACATTTTCGACGTCATAGTATAGCATGTCGTTTTTTGGACATTTTCGACGTCATAGTATAGCATGTCGTTTTTTTGACATTTTCGACGTCATAGTATAGCATGTCGTTTTTTGGACATTTGTGACGTCATAGTATAGCATGTCGTTTTTTGGACATTTTCGACGTCATAGTATAGCATGTCGTTTTTTGGACATTTGTGACGTCATAGTATAGCATGTCGTTTTTTTTTACATTTTCGACGTCATAGTATAGCATGTCGATTTTTTAACATTTTCGACGTCATAGTATAGCATGTCGTTTTTTTGACATTTTCGACGTCATAGTATAGCATGTCGTTTTTTTGGACATTTTCGACGTCATAGTATATATAGCATGTCGTTTTTTGGACATTTTCGACGTCATAGTATAGCATGTCGTTTTTTTGGACATTTTTGACGTCATAGTATAGCATGTCGTTTTTTTGACATTTTCGACGTCATAGTATAGCATGTCGTTTTTTTGGACATTTTCGACGTCATAGTATAGCATGTCGTTTTTTTGACATTTTCGACGTCATAGTATAGCATGTCGTTTTTTTGACATTTTCGACGTCATAGTATAGCATGTCGTTTTTTTGGACATTTTCGACGTCATAGTATAGCATGTCGTTTTTTTGGACATTTTCGACGTCATAGTATAGCATGTCGTTTTTTGGGCATTTTCGACGTCATAGTATAGCATGTTGTTTTTTTGACATTTTCGACGTCATAGTATAGCATGTCGTTTTTTGGACATTTGTGACGTCATAGTATAGCATGTCGTTTTTTTGGACATTTTCGACGTCATAGTATAGCATGTCGTTTTTTTGGACATTTTCGACGTCATAGTATAGCATGTCGTTTTTTGGACATTTTCGACGTCATATATAGCATGTCGTTTTTTTGGACATTTTCGACGTCATAGTATAGCATGTCGTTTTTTTTTACATTTTCGACGTCATAGTATAGCATGTCGTTTTTTTAACATTTTCGACGTCATAGTATAGCATGTCGTTTTTTTGACATTTTCGACGTCATAGTATAGCATGTCGTTTTTTTGGACATTTTCGACGTCATAGTATATATAGCATGTCGTTTTTTGGACATTTTCAACGTCATAGTATATATAGCATGTCGTTTTTTGGACATTTTCGACGTCATAGTATAGCATGTCGTTTTTTTGACATTTTCGACGTCATAGTATAGCATGTCGTTTTTTTGGACATTTTCGACGTCATAGTATAGCATGTCGTTTTTTTGACATTTTCGACGTCATAGTATAGCATGTCGTTTTTTTGGACATTTTCGACGTCATAGTATAGCATGTCGTTTTTTTGGACATTTTCGACGTCATAGTATATATAGCATGTCGTTTTTTGGACATTTTCGACGTCATAGTATAGCATGTCGTTTTTTTGACATTTTCGACGTCATAGTATAGCATGTCGTTTTTTTGGACATTTTCGACGTCATAGTATAGCATGTCGTTTTTTTGACATTTTCGACGTCATAGTATAGCATGTCGTTTTTTTGGACATTTTCGACGTCATAGTATAGCATGTCGTTTTTTTGGACATTTTCGACGTCATAGTATAGCATGTCGTTTTTTTGACATTTTCGACGTCATAGTATAGCATGTCGTTTTTTTGACATTTTCGACGTCATAGTATAGCATGTCGTTTTTTTGGACATTTTCGACGTCATAGTATAGCATGTCGTTTTTTTGGACATTTTCGACGTCATAGTATAGCATGTCGTTTTTTGGGCATTTTCGACGTCATAGTATAGCATGTTGTTTTTTTGACATTTTCGACGTCATAGTATAGCATGTCGTTTTTTGGACATTTGTGACGTCATAGTATAGCATGTCGTTTTTTTGGACATTTTCGACGTCATAGTATAGCATGTCGTTTTTTTGGACATTTTCGACGTCATAGTATAGCATGTCGTTTTTTGGACATTTTCGACGTCATATATAGCATGTCGTTTTTTTGGACATTTTCGACGTCATAGTATAGCATGTCGTTTTTTTTTACATTTTCGACGTCATAGTATAGCATGTCGTTTTTTTAACATTTTCGACGTCATAGTATAGCATGTCGTTTTTTTGACATTTTCGACGTCATAGTATAGCATGTCGTTTTTTTGGACATTTTCGACGTCATAGTATATATAGCATGTCGTTTTTTGGACATTTTCAACGTCATAGTATATATAGCATGTCGTTTTTTGGACATTTTCGACGTCATAGTATAGCATGTCGTTTTTTTGACATTTTCGACGTCATAGTATAGCATGTCGTTTTTTTGGACATTTTCGACGTCATAGTATAGCATGTCGTTTTTTTGACATTTTCGACGTCATAGTATAGCATGTCGTTTTTTTGGACATTTTCGACGTCATAGTATAGCATGTCGTTTTTTTGGACATTTTCGACGTCATAGTATAGCATGTCGTTTTTTGGGCATTTTCGACGTCATAGTATAGCATGTCGTTTTTTGGACATTTTCGACATCATAGTATAGCATGTCGGTTTTTTGGACATTTTCGACGTCATAGTATAGCATGTCGTTTTTTGGACATTTTCGACGTCATAGTATAGCATGTCGTTTTTTTGGACATTTTCGACGTCATAGTATAGCATGTCATTTTTTTGGACATTTTCGACGTCATAGTATAGCATGTCGGTTTTTTGGACATTTTCGACGTCATAGTATAGCATGTCGTTTTTTTGACATTTTCGACGTCATAGTATAGCATGTCGTTTTTTTGGACATTTTCGACGTCATAGTATAGCATGTCGTTTTTTTGGACATGTTCGACGTCATAGTATAGCATGTCGTTTTTTTGGACATTTTCGACGTCATAGTATAGCATGTCGTTTTTTTGGACATTTTCGACGTCATAGTAGAGCATGTCGTTTTTTGGACATTTTCGTCGTCATAGTATAGCATGTCGTTTTTTGGACATTTTCGACGTCATAGTATAGCATGTCGTTTTTTGGACATTTTCGACGTCATAGTATAGCATGTCGTTTTTTGGACATTTGCGACGTCATAGTATAGCATGTCGTTTTTTGGACATTTTCGACGTCATAGTATAGCATGTCGTTTTTTGGACATTTTCGACGTCATAGTATAGCATGTCCTTTTTTGGACATTTTCGACGTCATAGTATAGCATGTCGTTTTTTGGACATTTTCGACGTCATAGTATAGCATGTCGTTTTTTGGACATTTTCGACGTCATAGTATAGCATGTCGTTTTTTTGACATTTTCGACGTCATAGTATAGCATGTCGTTTTTTGGACATTTGTGACGTCATAGTATAGCATGTCGTTTTTTGGACATTTTCGACGTCATAGTATAGCATGTCGTTTTTTGGACATTTGTGACGTCATAGTATAGCATGTCGTTTTTTTTTACATTTTCGACGTCATAGTATAGCATGTCGATTTTTTAACATTTTCGACGTCATAGTATAGCATGTCGTTTTTTTGACATTTTCGACGTCATAGTATAGCATGTCGTTTTTTTGGACATTTTCGACGTCATAGTATATATAGCATGTCGTTTTTTGGACATTTTCGACGTCATAGTATAGCATGTCGTTTTTTTGGACATTTTTGACGTCATAGTATAGCATGTCGTTTTTTTGACATTTTCGACGTCATAGTATAGCATGTCGTTTTTTTGGACATTTTCGACGTCATAGTATAGCATGTCGTTTTTTTGACATTTTCGACGTCATAGTATAGCATGTCGTTTTTTTGACATTTTCGACGTCATAGTATAGCATGTCGTTTTTTTGGACATTTTCGACGTCATAGTATAGCATGTCGTTTTTTTGGACATTTTCGACGTCATAGTATAGCATGTCGTTTTTTGGGCATTTTCGACGTCATAGTATAGCATGTTGTTTTTTTGACATTTTCGACGTCATAGTATAGCATGTCGTTTTTTGGACATTTGTGACGTCATAGTATAGCATGTCGTTTTTTTGGACATTTTCGACGTCATAGTATAGCATGTCGTTTTTTTGGACATTTTCGACGTCATAGTATAGCATGTCGTTTTTTGGGCATTTTCGACGTCATAGTATAGCATGTTGTTTTTTTGACATTTTCGACGTCATAGTATAGCATGTCGTTTTTTGGACATTTGTGACGTCATAGTATAGCATGTCGTTTTTTTGGACATTTTCGACGTCATAGTATAGCATGTCGTTTTTTGGACATTTTCGACGTCACAGTATAGCATGTCGTTTTTTGGACATTTTTGACGTCATAGTATAGCATGTCGTTTTTTTGGACATGTTCGACGTCATAGTATAGCATGTCGTTTTTTTGGACATTTTCGACGTCATAGTATAGCATGTCGTTTTTTTGGACATTTTCGACGTCATAGTAGAGCATGTCGTTTTTTGGACATTTTCGTCGTCATAGTATAGCATGTCGTTTTTTGGACATTTTCGACGTCATAGTATAGCATGTCGTTTTTTTGGACATTTTCGACGTCATAGTATAGCATGTCGTTTTTTGGACATTTTCGACGTCATAGTATAGCATGTCGTTTTTTGGACATTTTCGACGTCATAGTATAGCATGTCGTTTTTTGGACATTTTCGACGTCATAGTATAGCATGTCGTTTTTTGGACATTCTCGACGTCATAGTATAGGATGTCATTTTTTTGGACATTTTCGACGTCATACTATAGCATGTCGTTTTTTGGACATTTTCGACGTCACAGTATAGCATGTCGTTTTTTGGACATTTTTGACGTCATAGTATAGCATGTCGTTTTTTTGGACATGTTCGACGTCATAGTATAGCATGTCGTTTTTTTGGACATTTTCGACGTCATAGTATAGCATGTCGTTTTTTTGGACATGTTCGACGTCATAGTATAGCATGTCGTTTTTTTGGACATGTTCGACGTCATAGTATAGCATGTCGTTTTTTTGGACATGTTCGACGTCATAGTATAGCATGTCGTTTTTTTGGACATTTTCGACGTCATAGTATAGCATGTCGTTTTTTTGGACATTTTCGACGTCATAGTATAGCATGTCGTTTTTTGGACATTTTCGACGTCATAGTATAGCATGTCGTTTTTTTGGACATTTTCGACGTCACAGTATAGCATGTCGTTTTTTGGACATTTTCGACGTCACAGTATAGCATGTCGTTTTTTTGGACATGTTCGACGTCATAGTATAGCATGTCGTTTTTTTGGACATTTTCGACGTCATAGTATAGCATGTCGTTTTTTTGGACATTTTCGACGTCATAGTATAGCATGTCGTTTTTTTGGACATTTTCGACGTCATAGTATAGCATGTCGTTTTTTTGGACATGTTCGACGTCATAGTATAGCATGTCGTTTTTTTGGACATGTTCGACGTCATAGTATAGCATGTCGTTTTTTTGGACATGTTCGACGTCATAGTATAGCATGTCGTTTTTTTGGACATTTTCGACGTCATAGTATAGCATGTCGTTTTTTTGGACATTTTCGACGTCATAGTATAGCATGTCGTTTTTTTGGACATTTTCGACGTCATAGTATAGCATGTCGTTTTTTGGACATTTTCGACGTCATAGTATAGCATGTCGTTTTTTGGACATTTTCGACGTCATAGTATAGCATGTCGTTTTTTGGACATTTTCGACGTCATAGTATAGCATGTCGTTTTTTGGACATTCTCGACGTCATAGTATAGCATGTCATTTTTTTGGACATTTTCGACGTCATACTATAGCATGTCGTTTTTTGGACATTTTCGACGTCACAGTATAGCATGTCGTTTTTTGGACATTTTTGACGTCATAGTATAGCATGTCGTTTTTTGGACATTTGTGACGTCATAGTATAGCATGTCGTTTTTTGGACATTTGTGATGTCATAGTATAGCATGTCGTTTTTTGGACATTTTCGACGTCATAGTATAGCATGTCGTTTTTTTGGACATTTTCGACGTCATACGTTTTTTGGACATTTTCGACGTCATAGTATAGCATGTCGTTTTTTGGACATTTGTGACGTCATAGTATAGCATGTCGTTTTTTGGACATTTTCGACGTCATAGTATAGCATGTCGTTTTTTTGGACATTTTCGACGTCATAGTATAGCATGTCGTTTTTTTGGACATGTTCGACGTCATAGTATAGCATGTCGTTTTTTTGGACATTTTCGACGTCATAGTATAGCATGTCGTTTTTTTGGACATTTTCGACGTCATAGTATAGCATGTCGTTTTTTGGACATTTGCGACGTCATAGTATAGCATGTCGTTTTTTGGACATTTTCGACGTCATAGTATAGCATGTCGTTTTTTGGACATTTTCGACGTCATAGTATAGCATGTCGTTTTTTGGACATTTTCGACGTCATAGTATAGCATGTCGTTTTTTTGGACATTTTCGACGTCATAGTATAGCATGTCGTTTTTTTGGACATGTTCGACGTCATAGTATAGCATGTCGTTTTTTGGACATTTTGGACGTCATAGTATAGCATGTCGTTTTTTTGGACATGTTCGACGTCATAGTATAGCATGTCGTTTTTTTGGACATTTTCGACGTCATAGTATAGCATGTCGTTTTTTTGGACATTTTCGACGTCATAGTATAGCATGTCGTTTTTTTGGACATTTTCGACGTCATAGTATAGCATGTCGTCTTTTGGACATTTTCGACGTCATAGTATAGCATGTCGTTTTTTTGACATTTTCGACGTCATAGTATAGCATGTCGTTTTTTTGACATTTTCGACGTCATAGTATAGCATGTCGTTTTTTTGGACATTTTCGACGTCATAGTATAGCATGTCGTTTTTTTGGACATTTTCGACGTCATAGTATAGCATGTCGTTTTTTGGACATTTTCGACGTCATAGTATAGCATGTCGTTTTTTTGACATTTTCGACGTCATAGTATAGCATGTCGTTTTTTGGACATTTTCGACGTCATAGTATAGCATGTCGTTTTTTGGACATTTTCGACGTCATAGTATAGCATGTCGTTTTTTGGACATTTTCGACGTCATAGTATAGCATGTCGTTTTTTGGACATTTTCGACGTCATAGTATAGCATGTCGTTTTTTGGACATTCTCGACGTCATAGTATAGCATGTCATTTTTTTGGACATTTTCGACGTCATACTATAGCATGTCGTTTTTTGGACATTTTCGACGTCACAGTATAGCATGTCGTTTTTTGGACATTTTTGACGTCATAGTATAGCATGTCGTTTTTTGGACATGTTCGACGTCATAGTATAGCATGTCGTTTTTTTGGACATTTTCGACGTCATAGTATAGCATGTCGTTTTTTTGGACATTTTCGACGTCATACTATAGCATGTCGTTTTTTGGACATTTTCGACGTCATAGTATAGCATGTCGTTTTTTGGACATTTTCGACGTCATAGTATAGCATGTCGTTTTTTGGACATTTTCGACGTCATAGTATAGCATGTCGTTTTTTGGACATTCTCGACGTCATAGTATAGCATGTCATTTTTTTGGACATTTTCGACGTCATACTATAGCATGTCGTTTTTTGGACATTTTCGACGTCACAGTATAGCATGTCGTTTTTTGGACATTTTTGACGTCATAGTATAGCATGTCGTTTTTTGGACATTTGTGACGTCATAGTATAGCATGTCGTTTTTTGGACATTTGTGACGTCATAGTATAGCATGTCGTTTTTTGGACATTTTCGACGTCATAGTATAGCATGTCGTTTTTTTGGACATTTTCGACGTCATACGTTTTTTGGACATTTTCGACGTCATAGTATAGCATGTCGTTTTTTGGACATTTTCGACGTCATAGTATATAGCATGTCGTTTTTTGGACATTTGTGACGTCATAGTATAGCATGTCGTTTTTTGGACATTTTCGACGTCATAGTATAGCATGTCGGTTTTTGGACATTTTCGACGTCATAGTATAGCATGTCGTTTTTTGGACATTTGTGACGTCATAGTATAGCATGTCGTTTTTTGGACATTTTCGACGTCATAGTATAGCATGTCGTTTTTTTGGACATTTTCGACGTCATAGTATAGCATGTCGTTTTTTTGGACATGTTCGACGTCATAGTATATAGCATGTCGTTTTTTTGGACATTTTCGACGTCATAGTATAGCATGTCGTTTTTTTGGACATTTTCGACGTCATAGTATAGCATGTCGTTTTTTTGGACATTTTCGACGTCATAGTATAGCATGTCGTTTTTTGGACATTTGCGACGTCATAGTATAGCATGTCGTTTTTTTGGACATTTTCGACGTCATAGTATAGCATGTCGTTTTTTGGACATTTTGGACGTCATAGCATGTCGTTTTTTTGGACATGTTCGACGTCATAGTATAGCATGTCGTTTTTTTGGACATTTTCGACGTCATAGTATAGCATGTCGTTTTTTGGACATTTTCGACGTCATAGTATAGCATGTCGTTTTTTTGACATTTTCGACGTCATAGTATAGCATGTCGTTTTTTGGACATTTTCGACGTCATAGTATAGCATGTCGTTTTTTTGGACATTTTCGACGTCATAGTATAGCATGTCGTTTTTTTGGACATTTTCGACGTCATAGTATAGCATGTCGTTTTTTGGACATTTTCGACGTCATAGTACAGCATGTCGTTTTTTTGGACATTTTCGACGTCATAGTACAGCATGTCGTCTTTTGGACATTTTCGACGTCATAGTATAGTATGTCGTTTTTTGGACATTTTCGACGTCATAGTATAGCATGTCGTTTTTTTGGACATTTTCGACGTCATAGTATAGCATGTCGTTTTTTTGGACATTTTCGACGTCATAGTATAGCATGTCGATTTTTTGGACATTTTCGACGTCATAGTATAGCATGTCGTTTTTTGGACATTTTCGACGTCATAGTATAGCATGTCGTTTTTTGGACATTCTCGACGTCATAGTATAGCATGTCATTTTTTTGGACATTTTCGACGTCATACTATAGCATGTCGTTTTTTGGACATTTTCGACGTCACAGTATAGCATGTCGTTTTTTGGACATTTTTGACGTCATAGTATAGCATGTCGTTTTTTGGACATTTGTGACGTCATAGTATAGCATGTCGTTTTTTGGACATTTGTGACGTCATAGTATAGCATGTCGTTTTTTGGACATTTTCGACGTCATAGTATAGCATGTCGTTTTTTGGACATTTTCGACGTCATAGTATAGCATGTCGTTTTTTGGACATTCTCGACGTCATAGTATAGCATGTCATTTTTTTGGACATTTTCGACGTCATACTATAGCATGTCGTTTTTTTGGACATTTTCGACGTCACAGTATAGCATGTCGTTTTTTGGACATTTTTGACGTCATAGTATAGCATGTCGTTTTTTGGACATTTGTGACGTCATAGTATAGCATGTCGTTTTTTGGACATTTGTGACGTCATAGTATAGCATGTCGTTTTTTGGACATTTTCGACGTCATAGTATAGCATGTCGTTTTTTTGGACATTTTCGACGTCATACGTTTTTTGGACATTTTCGACATCATAGTATAGCATGTCGTTTTTTGGACATTTTCGACGTCATAGTATATAGCATGTCGTTTTTTGGACATTTGTGACGTCATAGTATAGCATGTCGTTTTTTGGACATTTTCGACGTCATAGTATAGCATGTCGGTTTTTGGACATTTTCGACGTCATAGTATAGCATGTCGTTTTTTGGACATTTGTGACGTCATAGTATAGCATGTCGTTTTTTGGACATTTTCGACGTCATAGTATAGCATGTCGTTTTTTTGGACATTTTCGACGTCATAGTATAGCATGTCGTTTTTTTGGACATGTTCGACGTCATAGTATATAGCATGTCGTTTTTTTGGACATTTTCGACGTCATAGTATAGCATGTCGTTTTTTTGGACATTTTCGACGTCATAGTATAGCATGTCGTTTTTTTGGACATTTTCGACGTCATAGTATAGCATGTCGTTTTTTGGACATTTGCGACGTCATAGTATAGCATGTCGTTTTTTTGGACATTTTCGACGTCATAGTATAGCATGTCGTTTTTTGGACATTTTGGACGTCATAGTATAGCATGTCGTTTTTTTGGACATGTTCGACGTCATAGTATAGCATGTCGTTTTTTTGGACATTTTCGACGTCATAGTATAGCATGTCGTTTTTTGGACATTTTCGACGTCATAGTATAGCATGTCGTTTTTTTGACATTTTCGACGTCATAGTATAGCATGTCGTTTTTTGGACATTTTCGACGTCATAGTATAGCATGTCGTTTTTTTGGACATTTTCGACGTCATAGTATAGCATGTCGTTTTTTTTGGACATTTTCGACGTCATAGTATAGCATGTCGTTTTTTGGACATTTTCGACGTCATAGTACAGCATGTCGTTTTTTTGGACATTTTCGACGTCATAGTACAGCATGTCGTCTTTTGGACATTTTCGACGTCATAGTATAGTATGTCGTTTTTTGGACATTTTCGACGTCATAGTATAGCATGTCGTTTATTTGGACATTTTCGACGTCATAGTATAGCATGTCGTTTTTTTGGACATTTTCGACGTCATAGTATAGCATGTCGTTTTTTTGGACATTTTCGACGTCATAGTATAGCATGTCGTTTTTTGGACATTTTCGACGTCATAGTATAGCATGTCGTTTTTTGGACATTTTCAACGTCATAGTATAGCATGTCGTTTTTTGGACATTTTCGACGTCATAGTATAGCATGTCGTTTTTTTGGACATTTTCGACGTCATAGTATAGCATGTCGTTTTTTGGACATTTACGACGTCATAGTATAGCATGTCGTTTTTTTGGACATGTTCGACGTCATAGTATAGCATGTCGTTTTTTTGGACATGTTCGACGTCATAGTATAGCATGTCGTTTTTTGGACATTTGTGACGTCATAGTATAGCATGTCGTTTTTTGGACATTTTCGACGTCATAGTATAGCATGTCGGTTTTTGGACATTTTCGACGTCATAGTATAGCATGTCGTTTTTTGGACATTTGTGACGTCATAGTATAGCATGTCGTTTTTTGGACATTTTCGACGTCATAGTATAGCATGTCGTTTTTTTTGGACATTTTCGACGTCATAGTATAGCATGTCGTTTTTTTGGACATTTTCGACGTCATAGTATAGCATGTCGTTTTTTGGACATTTTGGACGTCATAGTATAGCATGTCGTTTTTTTGGACATTTTCGACGTCATAGTATAGCATGTCGTTTTTTTGGACATTTTCGACGTCATAGTATAGCATGTCGTTTTTTTGGACATTTTCGACGTCATAGTATAGCATGTCGTTTTTTTGGACATGTTCGACGTCATAGTATATAGCATGTCGTTTTTTTTGGACATTTTCGACGTCATAGTATAGCATGTCGTTTTTTTTGGACATTTTCGACGTCATAGTATAGCATGTCGTTTTTTTGGACATTTTCGACGTCATAGTATAGCATGTCGTTTTTTGGACATTTGCGACGTCATAGTATAGCATGTCGTTTTTTTGGACATTTTCGACGTCATAGTATAGCATGTCGTTTTTTTGGACATGTTCGACGTCATAGTATAGCATGTCGTTTTTTTGGACATTTTCGACGTCATAGTATAGCATGTCGTTTTTTGGACATTTTCGACGTCATAGTATAGCATGTCGTTTTTTTGACATTTTCGACGTCATAGTATAGCATGTCGTTTTTTGGACATTTTCGACGTCATAGTATAGCATGTCGTTTTTTTGGACATTTTCGACGTCATAGTATAGCATGTCGTTTTTTTGGACATTTTCGACGTCATAGTATAGCATGTCGTTTTTTGGACATTTTCGACGTCATAGTACAGCATGTCGTTTTTTTGGACATTTTCGACGTCATAGTACAGCATGTCGTCTTTTGGACATTTTCGACGTCATAGTATAGCATGTCGTTTTTTTGGACATTTTCGACGTCATAGTATAGCATGTCGTTTTTTGGACATTTGCGACGTCATAGTATAGCATGTCGTTTTTTTGGACATTTTCGACGTCATAGTATAGCATGTCGTTTTTTTGGACATGTTCGACGTCATAGTATAGCATGTCGTTTTTTTGGACATTTTCGACGTCATAGTATAGCATGTCGTTTTTTGGACATTTTCGACGTCATAGTATAGCATGTCGTTTTTTTGACATTTTCGACGTCATAGTATAGCATGTCGTTTTTTGGACATTTTCGACGTCATAGTATAGCATGTCGTTTTTTTGGACATTTTCGACGTCATAGTATAGCATGTCGTTTTTTTTGGACATTTTCGACGTCATAGTATAGCATGTCGTTTTTTGGACATTTTCGACGTCATAGTACAGCATGTCGTTTTTTTGGACATTTTCGACGTCATAGTACAGCATGTCGTCTTTTGGACATTTTCGACGTCATAGTATAGCATGTCGTTTATTTGGACATTTTCGACGTCATAGTATAGCATGTCGTTTTTTTGGACATTTTCGACGTCATAGTATAGCATGTCGTTTTTTTGGACATTTTCGACGTCATAGTATAGCATGTCGTTTTTTGGACATTTTCGACGTCATAGTATAGCATGTCGTTTTTTGGACATTTTCGACGTCATAGTATAGCATGTCGTTTTTTGGACATTTTCGACGTCATAGTATAGCATGTCGTTTTTTTGGACATTTTCGACGTCATAGTATAGCATGTCGTTTTTTGGACATTTTCGACGTCATAGTATAGCATGTCGTTTTTTTGGACATGTTCGACGTCATAGTATAGCATGTCGTTTTTTGGACATTGTCGACGTCATAGTATAGCATGTCGTTTTTTGGACATTTTCGACGTCATAGTATAGCATGTCGTTTTTTTGGACATTTTCGACGTCATAGTATAGCATGTCGTTTTTTGGACATTTTCGACGTCATAGTATAGCATGTCGTTTTTTGGACATTTTCGACGTCATAGTATAGCATGTCGTTTTTTTGGACATTTTCGACGTCATAGTATAGCATGTCGTTTTTTTGGACATTTTCGACGTCATAGTATAGCATGTCGTTTTTTGGACATTTTCGACGTCATAGTATAGCATGTCGTTTTTTTGGACATTTTCGACGTCATAGTATAGCATGTCGTTTTTTTGGACATTTTCGACGTCATAGTATAGCATGTCGTTTTTTTGGACATTTTCGACGTCATAGTATAGCATGTCGTTTTTTTGGACATTTTCGACGTCATAGTATAGCATGTCGTTTTTTTGGACATTTTCGACGTCATAGTATAGCATGTCGTTTTTTTGGACATTTTCGACGTCATAGTATAGCATGTCGTTTTTTTGGACATTTTCGACGTCATAGTATAGCATGTCGTTTTTTTTGACATTTTCGACGTCATAGTATAGCATGTCGTTTTTTTGGACATTTTCGACGTCATAGTATAGCATGTCGTTTTTTTGGACATTTTCGACGTCATAGTATAGCATGTCGTTTTTTTGACATTTTCGACGTCATAGTATAGCATGTCGTTTTTTTTGGACATTTTCGACGTCATAGTATAGCATGTCGTTTTTTTGGACATTTTCGACGTCATAGTATAGCATGTCGTTTTTTGGACATTTTCGACGTCATAGTATAGCATGTCGTTTTTTTGACATTTTCGACGTCATAGTAT